>WBZZ01004271.1:167500-217500 GCA_019918135.1 Paulinella micropora | reverse complement strand
TCTCCATCAACCGGGAACAAAATCTCAAGCCCCAGCCGCCCTCAACAGACAGCCGGCAAGCTAGAACCGACAGTCCTCACAAAATCACCTTTCCCCCTACCATATGGCTGAAAACGGACGCAGTGGGGGGGGGGGGGGGGGGGGAAACCAACCGACAATACCTTCTGGCTTGTGCCGTCTGCAGTGCTGATACCCAAACCCCTAATCATCTTGTACTCTTGATCCCCAGATCTAATGGCACCTGGACTAGACTCGACGATGGCTCGGTCAATACGCTCCCCCTCAAACAAGGCTGGAACATGGTAGGAACTCGAGCACTAATACTCATCTACAACCTCATGCCCCACTCCCAGCCAGGCATAGCCAGAGCAATCCCGGCAGCCCTCCCTGCGAAGCCCCCCACCATTACCCCACTCGAGCCCACAGACCTATGTGCAGCACACGCCCCAGCCCAACCCCAACCTACAAACTGGCACCGACGAATGGAACAACGAGTCCAGAAACTGAAGCGCCTTGTGCTGACCACCCAGCGCCAACGAGATCATACCGACGTCCCAGCCCGAGACCGGAGAGCACTCTCCCTCCTCAACCAGGCAATACGAACGGAAAGTATCCTCCACAATCGAACCGCACCTCACCCCAGTCACAGGGGGGACATAGGAGGACACATCCGCCCAACAACCACGGCCTTCAGACGGTACCAGACCGCTGGCCCTGGCCTCCCCGCATCCCCCCCCCCCCCCCTTCATGGATACGCCAGCCACGCACCTCACAACATATCAGTCCCGTATTGACGGGGGCCGCGCGGACCCTTGGCCTTGCCTGTATAGCCGCCAACACTATCCACACAAGAGAGGGGACCCAGGTCCTCCCCAATCCCTCCATCCCCCCTATCTTAGTCCCACCGGCATCCTGCCCGGCCCAACCCCAGTCAGCAACAACTGCACCTATCTCGCTCTCCCGATGGGTACTCGAGATGCTTCTCCTCACCCCGGCCATGGGCACAAAGCTAGTCATCCCTACCGGAACACCCCAATCGGCGACGTCCAACAGTCCGCTAATATTCCAAGGAACCCTCTGCCTCATCCCTAGCTGGTACACCCTGAAAAAGAAACAAGTGATCTCCGACATCCAAACCCGGCGGGTGCACACAATCATTGCCAACTGCATACCCGTAGAGCACAATATACTCCTACGGAATGACCCCAGATTCCACCCGGACCGCAGCTACTTCCTCCGCCCCCCATGGAAAATGCCACAACGGGTGCTTCTCCCTATCATCAAGAACAACACCATCAGATCCCTCATCACCATACGGGACTCCCACCCCAGACGAACCTTTGTTTACCTGGATGTGGGTGCCCGGGATGGACTCCTAGAAGTCCGCACCACCAACAAGCCAGACAACCTACAAGCGGCATACCCGGAGTCCCTCGACTTAACAGTGACGCCCATAAGCTGGATAGACATCGCCAGCAACATACATCACTTAGAACGCGCCACATATAACCAAGCACGTGACTCCCTACCCCCCGAGGTGATCAAACCATCTAATGCCCCGGACACAGTCTTCGCCGCGATTGAAGAAGCTAATGACAACATACGGCCAGGGCCGCTATGCCGCCAAGGCAATACCACCCTGCAACAGTGGATGACACAACGGCTCAACAATGTGCGAGTCCGCGTTGAACAACTATACCGTCCGGCCCCCCCCGACGAACCCCAGCCTACCCCTCGAATACCACGCCGATGGCGCAAACGACGCCGAACCAATCCGACCGCACCCACAGCCAACCCCCCTACGATCCCCCTGGAGCCGACACCTGGATTCCACCAAGACAAGCCCCAAAATTGGTCAAACCCTCAGTGGACACTTTTCCACGACAGCGTCCAATCCAGTATTGCCAGCCTCCTAGGCCCCCAAGAACTCCTTGCACGAGCAACGGCAGAAGCCCGGACGCTCAGCACGGATACTACACAGGGACTGACCAACCCAACAACCCCCGCGGCCCCAACCAAAACCAGGGGAAACAATAGAAACCATACCAAACCACGTACGACGGCAGTCCGGCTCACGAACCAACAAACCCTAACGGAAATACACCAACTTCTCTCCACAGGCAAACTCCCCCGAACTCCCGAAACAACATGGAAACGATGGCGCCGCATCGTACTCACACTAGGACCCACCTCCGGCACGCAGGCGGTTGACACACTGTGGTCTCTGCACACCAGTCCCTCCCGTCCTGACTCCTCTCCAGACAACTTCCTAGACCTGAGCGCCCGAGCACTCAATACAATTGGCTGGGCCCGAGACAGGATTAACAAATTCGGGAAACAACTAGCAATCGACAAGAACCTCAGCCAACCCCCACCGATGGAAACTCTTAACTATCTCTGGGATACCAACCGTACCAGTGTCTACAACCGAGCCTGACAACTCGAACCGACTAAGAGGCCCACCCAGGCCGCTGTCCACAACCACTACTCCCTTCTTTTCCAGGCCAGAATCCATTCTTCGACGGAAGCGGAACACATGGCTACGGAAGCGCTAGGGGCAGACTACGTCTGCCATATCCCAGCACCGCCACACCAACATAATCGCCCTGACATCTTCCTTGGGATGAGGGTGTCCCAGCCGCCCTTACAACCCCCTCTCTCTATCCATGAGAGTGCTACCCAACCTCCCCGAGCTGACACTGAACCTGCTCCAGAGACCAGTGAACATCAACTACACCATCAATGGCGGCAGCAGCTCAGCGATGCATGGGCAGCAGCCCAACCCCAACTCCAACCTCCATGGACCAACAACCTGATGCAGTATACCTCCCAATATGAAAGCCCGACAGATGATGAACATCGCTTTCACACAGGCACACTGGGAAGCGCACGGCACTCCAGCCCAGCCCCATCCACGACTCCCAACTCCGGTATGGGGGGCCTACACAGCCCCACACCCCTATTGCATCGTGAGCCTACTCCGCGACCTAGGAGGAAATGGCACCATCGAGACTGCGCACACCAGTGTCCGACATTGGCAAGAACATCCGAATGACCCTAACAATATCATCCAAACTCTGGACACAGGCACAACAGCGATACTTCTCCACCTCCTACCGACGCCCTTGCGGACGAAACACCATCTAGATTCACTCCGGCCAAAAGCGAAGATAGCAATTCAACTAACGCTACCCCACGTCACCCTGACAGACGCAGTGGACCTCAAGACCACAGCAATTTTCCACATCGATGGATCAAGCTTCCCCAAACTAGGACACGCAGGGGGTTTTGGCGCGATTCTAATGTTCCAGGAAGAGCTGATCGCCGTCTTTGGATCCCACCAACACCCCACGACCAGTGCACACCAAGAAGTTGGGGCGGCAGCGATCATACTCCATTACATCCACACCCGTCGATGGCAACCCCAACAAACCCACGGCTTCACAGACTACAAAGGACTGGCAGATTGCCAACTGGAAGGCGAATACCAACAGATGTTTCCCCAACGACCGTATCCCGCGCTGTGGGAAGCTATCGCTAGGTACAAACTCACCACCGGCCACCTCCAGATGCACTGGGTCCCCTCACACGTCGAACATAGTTTCGAATGGCAGCACTGCCTCAATGAAATCTGCGATCGTCTGGCCAAAGAAGCGGCACTCCTCCCGATCCGTCGCCGCATTGAAGACTGGCAACGCCTCCACCCACATACTCTCCCTGCCCAGCCACCCCCTGCGGGGCCCGCATACCCCCTACTCATTCCCAGCGGATACACGGGCCTATTTACGCGAATACCACCATACCTGATCTCATATCCAGACAAGCACCAAGCTCTACAAGAAGCCCGCCGGAAGTACACCCTGGACGAACCAACGCCGCCATCAACGCGAAAAAGGGACCATCGGCAGGACTGGACCAAGTGCCCCCCAACGTCCTCCGCCAACTATCCCCGGAGGGCAGACTGTACATCCTGGCATACATAAATCTCTGCTGGCGAGAAGGGGTCATCCCCACGGAATGGAAACCCACCCAACTAGTCCAACTATGGAAAGGGACGGGTACGGGAGAAAAACCTGCTGAATGGCGCCCCATCATGATATCCCAAGCCATAATGAACCTTTACGCGAAAATGGTAGACCTCCGCCTGCGGACACTAATGCTTGAAGTCCGAACGATGAGTAAAACGGCCAAAGCCAACTGCCCACGCATCTCCGGCGCGGACGAATCCAACCTCACCATGCGGCTGATCCTGTACGATGTCCACAATGCCGCTACGGTGACCAACCAAGCACACACCCTTATCCTGACGGTGGTAGATGTTGAAAAAGCCTTCGACTCAGTGGAATTACCGGTGCTACAGCATGCCCTTGCAAGCACAGTCGCCACCCCAGAGGCTTTCCCCGAACTATACCGGTTTGTGCAACACCTCTACCAAGGGACATCGATCCATACAGGCAAGCGAGGTACCCTCATCCAAGAGGGAACAACGGTCTCCAGAGCTAAAGGGACAGCACAAGGGAGCCCCATCAGTCCCACCCTGTTCAACATTACCAACGAATACCGCCAGCGTCTCCTCCAGTCCACGGCCCCGCAGACAAGCCGGGCGGGCTACCAATTCTATGGCTGTAACAAAATCATCAACTCCTGGCCCGGACTACAAGGTCAAATCCTCACAGCGCTAGCCGAGGACGTCACCATCCCCCCAACGCACACCTTTGCGGATGACGAATGGCAAGCGTATGGAGGCCCAGGTACGAAGCGAAAATACATACCGCGGGCCCAGACGGGATTCCGCCGATCCCAACTCCAACTTCAAGCGACAGGATTCACTACCGCTGCTTCCAAAAGCTTTACACTAGGGATAACAGTACACCCGTCAGGTTGCATCGAAGACTTCGACGTGGGTCTCCAGGGGGTCGACGGCACACCCATCCCAGCCTCACTAAATACGAGAAATTTAGATCCCTAGGCCTGTTCATCTCAGGCATCGATGACCACAAGCTACCGATAAATGAGGCTATGAACACCCTCCTTACTGCAACTCAAGTAGCACTAAACCTTAACATGTCCAACACACGCAAGCGGGAAGCACTCCGGGACCTGGTACCAGGCACCCTCGACTTCCCGCTTGGATGGACCATTATCTCAGAAAAAGACGCAGATACCCTCGACACCTTCCTGAGGGAATGCTTCAGAACCACCCTCAATGTACGCGCGACAGACCTCCCATAGCATACCTCTACGCACCACGGGGAAAATGTGGGGGTTTTGGCCTCCCACGGTTTAAAGACAGAGCCAACCTGCGCATGGCGGCCGTCTTCCTATGGGCACTCTTCTCGCACGACCAGTCGACACAGACCGCAGTCCACTCCCACCTACGCCTACTCCGGGACAGCCTCCTCCCCGACACAGACTGGACCCTTACGGGTAGTGACCCACGACCGCCCATCCCGACCGAGCCGGATAACTCCACGCTAAACCAGCCAGCAAATCCAGACCGTAAAGCACACCACACTCCAGATCCCCAAAGCCAGCCGATCCTACAACAAATCAGAGATCTCAAGATCCCCACGGAGTACCTACATCAGGGTCGGTTCCCACCTACCCACGGCTGGCACCCCGACGACGATCACAATCGATACCACCCACGCCCAGGTGAATCCTATTATCTCCAATCAGTGCGGGTGAACCAGTCCACCCACCCTCCATGGCGAGACATTAAAACCGACCACCCCAGACCCCCCCGATGAGAAACCAACCTTCCTCGATTGGCACTCCCACGAACACCTCCTCACCAAAGCACGACACCAAGGCACATGGGCATAGAATGGATGTGTGCCCTCCGAGACCTAGGTATAAGAATTCAACTCCGACGAGACCAACGACCCCTGGACACACCTGCGACAGAAACCGAACTCCTTCCCCCATACATCATCACCATCCAACACAGATTCACAGGGGAGGTCACACTCGTGGACAACAGTCGCCAGGCCATTCTCAAAGCAAAAGCAGGAATACGAGACCGCAAC
Organism: Paulinella micropora; assembly: GCA_019918135.1. Lineage (NCBI taxonomy): Eukaryota > Cercozoa > Imbricatea > Euglyphida > Paulinellidae > Paulinella > Paulinella micropora. The sequence continues at coordinate 211,471 of WBZZ01004271.1, read as the reverse complement.
CACTGGTGCCTCCGACACCGGCTTTCCACCAACCTCTGCAAAGACATAGCCCCACCGTTTGGACTCAAATGGGCACCGCATACATGATGAGAGGAGAAACACAGAGGATCTCCCACCAGTACCTGCACCCACGATCGACCCGGACAGACTGGGAGATACGCATCATCCTGCTCACCCTTCGATGGAAATCGCCCGCGATCATGGCCGGCAACTGGGTTATGAACTATGACGACAAACAAGGGCAGTGGAAGCGACGACTTGCGCTGTTTCTGTGGCCTCTGATTCCTGGAAGAGTCCAGTCCGACTTGAAGGAACGTATTGCCAAAAGTGAGCTGCCCTACCTTCTTCTACGCTGCATTGCTCGCTATCGCATAGCTGTACAAGAGAAACCGGGCGCTGACTTCTGGCAGGATATAGCACCTGAAGAGCTTCGGCAAAACCAGAAATACGTCGAATCCGCATGAACGTGTTGGCGCGGTTCTTGCACGAGGGGTCCAAGGAGCACGGGGTGATCCCAGATAAAGGACGCCTTACTCTGTGGGAAGACTTTATCTCGGCGTATAAGGGGTACTTAAAGGAGCTGAAACAACCTACTTTCAAGGAGGCAGGAAGTATTCCCCAGCGCACATTGCGCCAAAATGATTTCGAGGTGTTTCCCCCACTCACGGGCCTAGGCGCTGGCAGAGGTGCTCACAAAAGAGACGGGCGCGTCAACTACTGCGTCTACTGCCCGCGCAGCAAGTCCGAGCCAGGACACGAGTGCAAACCCACAGGAGTCTGTCGAGAGGGCCTGTGCTGGTATGTGAACTGTAAGAACAAGGCACATAAAGATGCGGGCCGGCTCAAAGCGTTTGGCATCGTAAATATGCGGATCGTACCAAAAGCAGAGTACGACAAATGGCTGATTGGCACTACAGATGCCGGCTCGGATTCGGGACCCAGCGAGAGCCTCAACGAAAGCCTCAGCGTCGAGGAGTGGCAGGAAAGGGTTTTGGCCTTGGCAGCGACGCAAAATAACACAGAGAAAATCAGGTGCGCAATTGAAAAGATGCTAGAGGCGAATGGCAAGGCGGAGCGCAAGGCGGGTCGCAAGGAGGGTCGCAAGGCGGAGCGCAGGCGCGCCTGCCAAATTGCTGGCGTCGAGGACTGGAGTGCCTTGAAAAAAATATACACGGAAGCGCAAAAGCGCAAGAAGGGAGAGGAACGACAGGCACAAGGGTCTTCTTCTAAGAGCCCCGGCTGTCGCCGAAGATGCTCAGGAACGTGCGGAAAAGTACCCTTTGGATAAAAATGAAAATGAGTAAGAACCAGAACAAGCAGGATGTTCAAGAGGTAAGTTTTGTTGGATATGTTCATTCTCATTTTTATCCAAAGGCCTGTTACTGCTTTTTTGCATGCATGTGTGTGTGCGTGTTGCAGGCGCAACGCTGGATTCCCCCCCGTGCGCTAGACAAGTGGCAAGCGTGCTGGCTGCACCGCCACTCGGCGTGGTTCTGCCCCAAAAGGGGTTTGTGCAGGAGACTAATAAAAAAAAGATTTTGTCTGGTTTCATTAAAAACATTCCCGAACACGATTCTTGGACCCCGGCAACGCCAGAACACGAGAGCTTCTCCGTGTTGTGTCTCTGGCCAAAGGCCAGCAGCGCCGTGATCCAGGCAACAAGCAGCGCCGCAAGGCACAGAGCCGCTACGTCTAGCATTTTTTCTATACCTTTTTTTTTCTGTGCTAACAAAAAAGGAAGGGGAAAACGCGGCAACTGCTTTGATGGGGGGAGGGGGGGAGGCAGGGATGAAGGAAGGACAGGATGTATATTAAAACAATCGGTGAGATTGGACCGGTAGAAATATATTTTAAAAAAATGAAAAGGCTATTTTGCCCTCGCTGTCGACGCCTGCGCCAAGCCCCCGAATTTTATTACACCATAAATTTGAGCTGGACCTGGGGCCGTAGCTCAGGGCAAACAGAGGACCTTGCGCTCGCTTACCCCATTGAACACAAGGACCACAAATTTGACGAGGTACTTTTCAATTGGCATAGGTTGCATGAAGAAGAAAAACAGTTCCAGGGTTTGCAATTCTGGACCGACCAGGGCGCCCGCTTGCCAAAAACGAGCGTCGCCGAACGCCGCTGCGTGCAGAAGAAATCAATACTAACGGAGGCAATACAGAGAAGTTGAAACTAGCCAAGGCCTGATAATGGATTTGAGCAAAGGTCAATGGCAGGGCAACACCTACATCCTGACGGACATTCGACGCATGCTGGAGGCCTGGTACGACCTCACCCAACGTCCAAGCAAGCAGCTCTGGATTTTTGTGTGGGCGCAGCTAGACGTCAAACCACTGGCTTACGACAAGCTCTTCACTCGGGAAGTGCTAGACGTGATGCAAGAACAGGGATATATGTTTGCTCGGAGCCCCAAGTGTCTGGAGAATGGTTTTTTCCTGTTGAGCAACAGCCTCGACGGCGTGCTGCACCATCTGCTGTACGGCTACCTGCGCCCCTGCGTGACCTTGTTTACGCCCCCGCTGTGCGGTCTGCGCACCATGCTTATTAGAAGGCGTGAGCAGATTGCTTTTGACGCTCTAACGTTGTGGCTTACGATGGTCTGGATTGTCCAAAAATACAGCGCAGAAAGCAAGCTCCGTCAAAAGCTCTTAAATTCAGAAGAGGCTTGTAAATTTATGACCAACTTGTTCAAGAGTCTATATTTCCATAATTCACGACCCGCCCTGCCTCTGTTTGACCTTGACTCCAGCATTGAAAACCCTGAGCAACAGACCCCTGTACACCCGCACGTGATTCTGCCTTTGTCGAGCTTCCACACATACTAGAGTTTCAGATGGGTCCGTTGGTTTGTTGGTAAACAAAAAAAGGGTCGGACGAGCGCCCAGCCATTTTTGTCACAAAGTGCTGCCACTCTTTCGGCCCATAGTGCTGTAAAACAAGGAATTGGGGGGGGGGGGGGGGCACCCCGCCCCCCTTGCACAACGCACACACACCCAACTCAACTCACTGTTTCCTCTCTGCTTTGACCAAAAGCAGAGTGTCTCTGATTTAGAAGTCAGAGTTGACTACCAGAGCTTGGCCTCCATTGACATTTTTGTTCTCTGTTTTTGCTTGTACAGGCATGAATCTTTTCTGCTTGGACCGTAATGCCCAGCTAAGCTCATGGCTTGGGCGGATCCCGCCCAAGCATAGCTGGGCAGACTCTAGTGCACTAGGCACGGAACGCTCAAGAAATCGCCGTCTGCACGCGCCGCGTTCTACGCTCGCATGAGCTAAAGTTTGTATTCTGGTTATTAAAAAATAAAATCAAATGCAGCTGAAGGCCCTATTTTATTTGGAGACAAGACAGCTCTTTAAACGGAATCGTGATTACAGAGAGCTGTCAGACCTTTTGAAGAAGCTACAAAATGTTATTATATTGCAAAATGGTGTTTGTGTGCACACCCCGGTCTCTGTATAGACAGCACTCTTAGGTGGTCGGATGCCTTTTCTGAGTGGTCGGATGCCTTTTCTAGGGGGGGGGGGGGGGTTGCCTCATGTTTCCCTGCCCTTGAGAGGGTGGGGACGGGGTCTCCAGTGCTAAGCCCCCGGCTGCGATATGACGACGCGGAATCCCACCAGTTCTGCCATGATACTTCTTGTTGGTGCAGCAGCAAACAGTCTGGGCATGCATGGTCACTGTTCCACAACTCGTCCCACCGGGGGGGCGCGCCGTGCGACTGGTTGAGGCGCAGCAGGACTTGGAAGGTTGCAAGGTTGCCCATAACGTTGCTGGCTGCGATTCCTTCTAGGGTGTTCTCGATATCCTGTTTCGAGGGGGAAGTGGGAGCACCCATGGCTTTGTGCAATGCTTTGGCGGCGGCCTCTATGCCAATGACTGCATGTTTGAGTTCTGGGAGGCTTGCAGTTTCCTTGGCGGGCTGCAGGAAGTCGCCCAGCGACGCCCACCCCCGCTCGGCCGCGAACGCGGTGCCCACAAACAAACCAGCCGGGACGACGGGCAAGGTTACTGTCGCCACAGCCGTGCCAACCGCTACGCAGGCAAGCCGTTGCATGAAGTTTCCGACGGAGGTCCCGGCTTCGTTTAACAAATCCCTAAGGGATTTTTCGCTGGTGACTTTGGCAAAGCTTTCTTGGTTCGCCGCAGCAGACCAGCGCAGAGCCAGCAAGTGATCCCGCGGCGTCAAGGACGCTGTCTGCATAAGGCTGTAGGTGGCGATGACCACGTGTTGCACTTGGTCTTTGTCCAGCTCGAGCTTAGATAGCTTCCAGCCGCTGCGGCCGCCGCCGCTTTTCGGGGCGTACCCCTGCTTGCCCCCCCCCCCCCTGGCGTAAAGGAGGGATTTTTTGTGCGCGCCGTACAGGCGGTTGAAAAGGTCTTGGTTGGCCTTGGCCACGGCCCGGCGCGCACCAGAGTGTAGGTTGGGTGCGCCCAGGGCTAGCCTCCAGAACCAGTTGGACGTGAGGTCTTGCAGCAGATTATGTTCCAGCCATGTTCCGTACTCGAGGGCCACGCGGCCTTGGTAGTACCAATCTAGAGCTTGGGTCCGCACCTCTACCAGGACCTTTTCCCAGTCGTAGACTTGGTTGGCGCCTAGCAGTTCCGGCAAGGTTTTTTGGCGCAGCACGTAGCGGAAGGCTACGTACAAGAGGCAGGGGAAGCTGTAGGTGTGTGTAGCCAGCGGCTGCGGCTCTGGTGCCAGCAAAAAGCGCGCCGTGGCCTCGATAGCGTCGTCGTCGTGGTCGGCGGGGTCCGCGCGCAGCCCCGCCACGTCTTGCTGGAAGTATAGCAGCGCGCTCAGCCGCACCTCCATCTCCGCCAGGCAGTGCAGAGCCACCTGGCGCGTCGAGACCGACGGCTCCTTCGCGCCCTGGGAGCTGCCGGGCTGGGGGTCGATGAATTTGCCACGCCATCGGTGTGTGCTTTCGTAGCTTGGCCCCCACTGAAGAAGGCCGCGGCTGGCTTGGAAGAGCTGGCTGTCAATAGCCAGCTCGACACTGTCAACCTTGGCTGCCCCAAACCACAACGTGCTGTTAGTTTGGTCCCAGCGAGAGCTATGCTTGTCGAGTGCCAGGGCGTGGTACGTGCGTGTCCAGACGGGCGGCTCGGTGTCGCCTTGGTAGACGTTTTCTAGCAGGTAGTTGAACATATCGAAGGGCACAAACTCGTTGTGCAGGCTCACGGCCGAGAAGCGGCAGGCTGCATCCAAGAACTGGTTTTGCTCGATGTGTTTGCACTCGCGCGCCACTTCTGTTAGGCGCTTGAGCGTGTCGCTGCGCGTAGCGCCTTGCACGTCGCTCTGCTGGAACAGCCAGTCTTCTATTGCGAGTTCCTGTCCACGGCGGGACAGGAACCGGGCGGGCGCGCGGAGCTCCCGCGCGGCGTAATCATAGCTGCCGGTCTCGAAGAATTCCCGTAGCTGTCTGGCAACCGGATAGCCGAACACGCTGTTGGCATGGATCAAGAGGAAGCAGAGGCTTTGGTCCAGCTCACAGAAGCGGTTCAAATACTCGACCGTAATGGTCCGTGGCTCCAGAAAGATGTTTTGAACAGCAAGCATCAGGTATGGGTCGATTTCTAAAAACTTGTGGTAGAGCGCAGCCATCGTGTACAAGTTGTTGATTTCGTCCTTGGAATAGTCTTCACTCAGTTCCCCGGGGCTAGCGGGGCTGAAGCGGGGGTACTTATAGGCTTGGCTCTGGTAGAGCCCCGGGCTGGCTACGATGCGTGCAAAGCTCTTTATCAGGGGCTCGTTCAAGCGTTGCTCCACGGGACTAGCCTGCTCCAGCGGCTCCCGAGGCAGCTTTGAAATCTCCGCCCACAGATCCGTGACCAAGCCTAGCTGTTCCTTTCCTTGGGGCTTGGGGTGAGTAGTGCCAAAGAGCTGCATTCGGCGTAACTCGAAGTTTTCTAGCTCCTTGCTGTTTTGTTTAAAGTAAGCATCCAGGGGTTGCTTGCTGTCGCGCGCGTACAGTTGCGTCGACAGAAGTTCCGCGAGGGCATAGTGGAGGACGGCCACTGCTTCATTGCCTTTCACCACCTTCGCAGCCATTTGCTGGTCTAAAAGCTTCTCGCCCTTCTGGCTGTAGCTTAGTTCGCATCCTTTAAAACTCCAAGTTTTCAGGCCGCAAACCAGATTGTCCAGCCTCTTTTGCCAGGAGACCGGGAGTGGACCAGCGAACGGATGCTGAACAAGTGTCTTTGTCGTACGCGGCTCAAAGTAATACAAGTACGTAACCCTGGAGCAGCCACCGCCGAAGACGGCAAGGCCCAGTGTAATTAACAGAGATTTAGACCTTGACTCGTTTGGTGGTTGTGCGTTCCGCAGAACGAGCGCACCCGCTTCCGGCGGCGGCGGTTGCGCGTTCCGCAGAACGAGCGCACCCGCTTCCGGCGGCCGCGGCGGTTGCGACAAGTTTTGTTCTTTTTCCAAGAGCTTGTACAGCTTTGCCTTGGCCTCTACAAGAATCCTCTCTTTTTCTTTTTCTGTCTTCATGCGCCGCCAGCTACTAGATTATTATACAAGCTGGCGGAGGGAAAAGGGAAAAGAGGCGGCTCCTTGCCGCCTCTTTCCCCCCCCCCCCCAACACAACACACACACACACACACACACCCCCCACACCCCCCACACCCTTCCTCCCTCCCCCTCTCTCTCTCTCTCTCTCTCTCTCTCTCTCTCTCTCTCGCTCGCCTCCCTTGCTCTTTCTCCTTACATAATGACCAAGTGCAATCACCATGAGAGCCATGGAGTTTTCTGCCGGGGCCGTGTTTTGGTGATTGAGGGAGAGAAATGGGAGGCCTTGCAAACTGCGCGGCTGGTCCCTGTGCGGCTGGCTCCGAGCAGCATGGCGCAGATCTGCCGCCAGGTCAGCGCGGACTATCTCTTGTGGCTCGCCCCCCAGCAACGAGCACCGCGCCAGCCTGACCCCCGGGGATCAAACCCCAGGGCGTGCCTGATTGACAGCCAACACAACGTGCAGTTTCTGAGAACGGACGAGCTGCGGACGATTTTTGGGAATATCCCCCCGGTCTTTGCGCCTGATCACAACGCCGAGCCCGCCGCGCCCTGAGCCGGCCGGCTCAGGGCGCGCACTAAGCAAAGTTGGAATTTAGTTCAATAAAAGTCAAGTCTGCGAAATAGAGAGACCGAGCACTGTCTGCTCCTCCCCTTCTTCTCCCCCCCCCTCTCCCTCCTTTCCCCTCCTCTCCTTTCCCCTTCCTCCCGCCCCCCATCCAATCTGTCGCGTCTGTTTGGTTTTTTGTTTTTCTTTTTGTCTCTTTTATTTCAAAAGATTTGGTGGCGTATGAGTCTGGCCTGGTTCGCGGCGTTGGCCGTGCGCGCGGTCCAAGCCTGGCAGCAGCCTAGGTGGGGCTACGAGACGCTCGAGTGCTGCAGTCTTCTTCCCAACAGCACGTTTTTGATTGCGATGGCGGCGGTCGGGGGCGACAGGGGCGCCACGCGGGCGCAATGGGAACCGACCTTTGAAGTGTACCTGAATGAGCACACACGGCGGCTGGGGTGCTCGAGCAAGCTGCATCTGATGGGTGACGACGCGGCGCTCGGCGCGGTGCTGGCGCGGGGTGTGGAAACAGAAAACCCACGGCCGGACTTTGTGTTCCTGGAAGGAGGGAGGTGCCGTACTGGCGCTTGCTGGCTGGGATCCGCCCCCTGGTAACTCTGTACCGCAAGCACGCGAGCGTGTTGTACCAGGGCAAGCCGTTGGTGACGAGTTGGACGGGCGGCTTGATCCTGCGCCACGCGGAGCGGCACCTACACCTGGTGGATCTCGCGGCGTTGCGTGGCGAGGAGGAGGCGGAGGAGGAGGCGCGACGGCAGCGCGGGCTCACGCTGTGCGCCGTTGGGCCGCACAGCTTTGTAGGCTACCACATTCAGCAGTACGAGCTGTGGCGGCGCGGCCTGTCTGTGGAGCAGGTTTTCCAGGACCGCGTGGTCTGGACGCCGGCCGGCCCTGGGGAGGCGCTCGCCTGCCTGCGGAACGGGAGCTGCGACGTAACCTTTATCAGGGCCTCGGCGCTCTGGGAAGACACGGCGCGCGACGGCGCAGGTTGGACGTACAATCTGAACCCCGGGGCGGACCCGGCCTTCCTGGCCGAGCTCGGGCGGGAGGTTTCCACCCCCTGGCGGTACCGTGAGTGGAGTCTGGCCGCGCTGCCACACGTGCCTGAGGCGATGGCAGGCTTGGTGCGCACGGCCCTGCTAGGCCTCCTGGAGACGGACGAAGCCTCGCTCGCGGGTGGGCACGGCGGTTTCTGTGAGTACGGACAGCACGGCGACGAGTCGGACGCGGGGCTAGAGGTCTGGCAGCAACTGGGGCTGATCGGGCCCGCGGCGCTCTGCGGCCCCGGGCGCTGGCGGCTGCTGGGCCATTTCCGCTCGGCCGAGTCGGGCGCCCTCGAGCCCACCCGCGGCCAGGGCCGGGGGCTGTCGGTCTGCGTGCCCTGCCCGCCGGGCACGTACAGCCCCGACGGCGCGACAGGCGCCGGCAGCGAGCCGGGCTCGCCGCCGGCCTGCCTGTCGTGCCCCGCGGGCAGGGCCGCGCCCGCGGCGGGTGGGGCGGCCTGCGGTCCCTGCCCTTTTGGCACGCGCGCGCCCCTGCCAGGCGCCACCGTTTGCACCCCTTATCTGCGCCTGCTGCAGCCGCCCGCGCCGCTACGGACGGCCGGCCGGCGGCCTGTGCGTGCTGGCCCTGGCGCTGGTGATCAAGTTCCGCAGGCACAAGCTCATTCGGGCGTCCAGTTTCAAGTTCAGCCTGGTGCTGATCGCGGCGTGCGGCATCCTCTGCGCCTCCACCGTCTTGTTCGCACTGGCGCCGGCACCCGGGACACCGGTGTGCGCCCTGCGTTGGTGGTTGCCCTGCCTCGCCGCCTCGACCGTGTTTGGCACACTCTTTGCCAAGACCTACCGGCTCTGGGCCATCTTTCGTGTGCTGGAGGACGGGCAGAAGGTGCCGCAGGTCATACGCTTCACCAACACCCTGGTTGCGCTGATCGACGCCGTCTTTGTGTGCTGTACCGCCCTGCTGCTCGGCATCTTTTTTGCGCTCGAGCCCCCGGTCTACACTGCCATGGACGTCTCCAACCCCGGCGCGGACGGCTTCCTCACCTGGCTGCCCTCCTGCTCCGTCTCGCGCGTCTTCCTGCCGCTGATCTTTGCCTCGTACTTTCTGCTGCTCCTGGGCCAGAGCTTCCTAGCCTACCGCGTGCGGCACCTGCCCACCACCTTCAACGAGAGCCAGCTCATTGCTTGGCTGCTGTACAATACCCTCTTCTTGGGCCTGATCGGCCTCGGCGTCGACTTCATGCTCGCCCCCACCCAGACGCGGACGCGCCTGGTCGTACGCGCCTTTGCACTTTGGCTCGGCGGGCTTACCCCCGTCGCCGTGCTGTACGGCCCCAAGTTCCTCAAGATCTACAAGAGTACCGCCGCAGTCTCCCCCCTGCCACCCAGGTCGGCGCGCCACCGCCGTCTCCCCGCGCTCGCGTCGTCGGAGACTACAAAAGAGAATTTAATCATTCAAAATAAAAGAAAACCTTTCTCCCTGCACTAAATGCTGCTTTTTTCTTTCTTCTCCTGCCACCTTTTGTTATCAAGGAGCTACATCTATACGTATTTCTGGCTCATTTTCCATTAGGAATTTCAATTTGTCATAAGTCGCATCCCGCGGCACGTTGTGCCGCCGGAGGCTACGAAGCTTCGATACTACCGCATCGAAGTCCTCCTGTGTGTATTCCTTGTAGAACTGGCTCTTTGACATGTAATGCTTGATCCCGCTGCTTGGATTATCAATTTGGTAGGGGAAACCCGCTTCGTTGAAATAGAAAGGACGCAAGGGCCGGGTGAGCTCCAAGACGTAGCAGCTGCCTAGTTGCTCCAGCGTTTCTTTTGGGTTTTCTTGGATTTCTGCAAGGACTTTGTGCACCACGGTTTTTGCTTTAGCCACCTCACCGCGACGTGCTAAGTATCGTTCGACATAGTTTTCTACGAAACGATGTGCCAAGGAGTCCGGTGCCGGTGGGGGGCCCGTCATAACATCGTACGTCGCCAGAGCTTGCGCGAAGCAGCGGTTGGCGCGGTCCTTCTTGCGCGCGTCCTCCATAAATGCAAGCTGAAACACACCATAAGCAAAAGCCCGGGCCAAGGCCTGGCTGCTGGGCAATGAAGTATCGCGCGGCACAAACCTGCGGAGCTCAGCCCTTGCCTCCGCTAGCGATGGCGCGTGCATGTCGCACCCTGCCCCGTACACCTCTACCGTCAGCGAACGAAAATGCCGGAGCGTCGCCTTTTCCTCTTGGTACAGCTTCTGAAAGGTTTTCATGACGCACACGTCACGGTGGCCGCCGCGCTTAGTATCCAAGATGTCGCCTCCGACGTCGACGATAATGACTTCAAAGTCCTGTTTCGGGAAATGCGTGGCAAGGAACCCCAACAATCCCTTGTACATCAGCGTGTACTTAGAGTCTGTTTCCTTCTCTGTAGAAGGAAACAGCCACGCCTCTGGTACAGGAAGGTCTTCTTGCAAAAGCTCTGCAGAAACCTCCTGGGCGGCAACCGCCTCCTGGACCAAGGAGCGGTACCCAAAGCTTGTATTTTGCAGCTGCGTCTCCGCGTCCTTACCATCGGGCACCAACTCCGCAAATCCTTTTTCGTAATCATCATTCCGCAGCAAGTTCAACATGCTTTCTCGTGAGACGGGCTTGACTTGGAAAGGCCCGCTCGACTCTCCCTTCTCCCAAACCGCCATTTCTTCCAGCCATTGCTTTGCCTTTGCAGGAATCAAGGGATTTCTTTCTACCTTGGGCACTATGTCGCGGGTCTTCCCTCCGTCCTGCATGGCTTTCATGTAGTCATCGAAAAAATAACCTGCGGTCATGGCCAGCCATGTATGCTTCTCTTTGGCATCCTCACACTGCAGAGAGCCAATCACAGCACGCAGCACCGCAGCATGGTTGTCACCCCCCCCTCCGGCCCCTATCACTAGGTGTACTTGGGGGCCCTGCGGCCTGGGCTCGATTTGCTGCACAAGCCGCCGAAATTCGGGCCATGGTTTTGCACATTTCTTCTCAATGACAGCTTTGGGGACGAGGGGCTTGGTGCACGTTGGGCATATCTCTCCTGTTGTTTGCGCCATGCTTTATATCGCACGACTCTCCGCGCCAAGGGCAAACACTCTTTGCGCTCTTTTACAAAGAGAATAGTGAACCGCGCTCCTTGAGTGACATGGGCGCCTCAACAGCGGGGGGGGGGGGGGGGGGGGGGCTTCCCCCCCCCTTCCCCCCCCCCCCCCTCCGCGCCCCGCCCCTCCTCTGTTCCCTTTTCTGGCTGCGCAAGCGGCGGGATATAAGACAGAGAAAAAAAAACAGGGAAAAAAGTTGAATGCCAGTCGAGTTTGTCAGCGCAGGGATTCTGGACGATGCGCCGCTGCAAGAGCTGGCGCTGGACCTAGCTAGCCTGGAGAAAGAGACAAACGAGAATAGTGAATGAGCACGAAATTGCAAGACCCGCCGGGAGGTTAACAAAAAAAACTGAGAAGAATAGGGAGGGGGGGAGGTGCCCCCCCCCCCCTCCCCGAGTCAGAGTCATGCCAAATCTTTTTAATGAAGCCAAGCCTCGGCTATGGCAGCGCCGCCGAGGCCTGCAGGTCATGGCAGGACAAGCAGCTGGAGAAGCGCTAGTATAAACGCAGCGTCCCTCCCGAGGGAGGAGGAGCCTCCGGCGGCGTTGGCCGTGCATATCTGTCCCACCGTATAGCCGAGCGTACACGTTTGATCCTCGCGCGACGCCGGGCTTACGCACGTGAGCTTGACATGCAAGGTACCGCCCTCCAGTGCCTTGGGATACTCCAAGCTTTGGGAAAAGGAAAAGCACGGGGAAGGTTCCGCGAGGTTGTCGTTGCTTAAAGCCGCGAGGGCCTTTGTTCTGCCTTCGTTGATGTCGCTTTCAAAACTGCTGGTAACTTGAAAAATATCCCCCGCGTGCTGACTCGGTGTCGTGTTGTTGGCCCGCACCGTAACATAAAAAATCCTGTCTGTGTGCTCGCAAACCTTGTACTCCACGTGGACAGTATGAGCCTCCCCCGTCTTAACAGAGATGATTCCCGAGGACTTGTCGGCCGAGGGCTCGATTGGGCCTTCGCAATAGCTCGGGTTTTCGCGGCACCTATACCTGAACGAAGCCGTGACGTTGCAGGGAGAACCAGGACCAGGGCCAGCGCCGGCTCTGCACTTGATGACGCTTACCGTTGCACCCTCTGCAATGACCTGCTCCAAACCCTCCAGGGACAGCCTGCTTATGTCTTGAAACTTCAAGTCTGCATTGGGCGCCGAGTTTATACCGGCGGGGTACACTGTCAGATCGAGCTCGCTCAGGATTAGTGTCTCGTAGTAGAAGCAGGCTAGTACGTCCTTGCTATGCTCGTAGACTACTTCTTGGCCGCTGCTCAGCGTTTTTGTCAGTCCGACGCCGTCCACAACGCCACTGACGACGCCAACACACGACAGCAGCAGCACCAACAACAACGCCGGCACCACCGGGGGCATGCGCGCTTTCTTTATATTCTACAAACTCAAAACCCCGCGCGAGCTGCGAATGGGGCTGGCGGGGGTCGGAGAAAACAGAGAGAGAGAGAGAGAGAGAGAGAGACGGGGGGGGGGGGGCGCTTCCCTCCCCCCCTTCCCCCCCCCCCCCTCCGCGCCCCGCCCCTCCTCTTTTTCCTTTTCTGGCTGCGCAAGCGGCGGGATATAAGACAGAAAAAAAAAAAAAAAAAAAAAAACAGGGAAAAAAGTTGAATGCCAGTCGAGTTTGTCAGCGCAGGGATTCTGGACGATGCGCCGCTGCAAGAGCTGGCGCTGGACCTAGCTAGCCTGAAGAAAGAGATCTGCCGGGATGAGGACGGCACCCTAGGGGCCAGGCCGTGGGCTGAGCAGACGGCGCCGCTGATCAGACGCGTGCTCGCCCGGGAGGACTTTTTGGAGTGGTGCAGAGCGCGTGACTCGGAAGAAAAAGCCGCAGGCTCCGACTCGACGGTGGCAAGCTGGGAGGTGTGTGCGGTGCTGGACGACCTGGCCTTGCTGATGACAGCGCTGGCTAGCGCGACGGAGCGGTTCAGTCGGCTGGACGGGCTGCTGAGCATGGGGCTGCAGCTGTCGTATACCATGGTCCCCGACGAGGATCTGGCCAAGGGCGACCCCCTAGCGCTCGGCCTGGTCGCTCACCTGCACCCGTTCTCGCGCGTGGTCAGGGCTGCCGAAGAGCTGGCGCGCCGGCTCGAACGACCGCCGGGCGGCGGGCCGCGCCCACGCGCGGACGCGGGCCGGCCCGCCAAGAAACGCAAAGGGGTGGAGGCGCCGACATTCAGCGTCGCGGGCTCGGAGAAGCAGCTCGGCGCTTTTGCCGAAACAATCGAGATGTTTCTAACAACCAAGAATTCGGTTGCACTCAAGGCGCGCGTCAAGAATTTCAGGGGCCTGCTTAGCTGGGAGCCGCGCGTGGAGGTGTCGGAGGAGCTGCAGAAGCCGCTCAAGCGTGCGGCGGGTCTCTATGCTGACTTGTACGCCGCCTCGGCGTGTTTGCAAGCGGCGGGCGCAGTGTGTGGCGTGGTGCCTGCTTCGTTCGTGACGCAGAGCCGCGCGCTGGGCGCGGCGCTGGTGCCCGCGATACAGCTGCAGAACCAGCTGTTTGACGCAGGCGCGAACCTGGTGGTACGGCAGCGCTGGGTGCGGGTCCTGTACCAAATTGCCAGGCTGTGGGCCGAGACGGGGGACAGCGCGCCCGAGCAGCTGATCAAGCTGTACCGGACCTCGCTGCCGGCCTGCTCTGTGTTTCTGTGTCCCGTTACGAAAGCGCCCCAGACCAAAGACCGGGAGGCTTTTTTGTTGCAGGGCGACGAAGAGACAGAGCGCAAGAGGTTAGCGGTGTTCCCCTTGCTGCCCGGCATAGGCGGGGAAGGTAAGCACGTGCGCTGCTACCGCGCCGTCGCCGCCGGGGGTCTGACCCCTCCGAGCGAATTCTATTCGTCCTACTACTTCTCAGGCAGGCTCAAGTTTTTTCGCAACCAGAAGACGGGCAGGCTGTTTATGCCCGTGATCGGGTCGGCGGCGGCCTTGTACTTTGACAAAGGAGAGCCGATACCGCGCCGGTTCACCGTGGCGCGCCTCGCAGCCGACGCGCTTTGGAAAATGACCAAGCTCACGTGCCTGGACACCAAGGCATCCGAGCGCTTGCAAGAACTTCCTGCCAGCCTGCTGGCCCTGCGCAGAGCCAGCAGGCAGGAGGAGGAGGAGGAGGAGGGATCCGAGCTAGAGGCGACGGAGCGCTTGTGCGTGCTGCCGCCCTCCATTACCAAGGGCGTGTGCTGCTGCCAAGAATATACCCGTGCACTGCGCTTTCGGCTGGACGGGCGCTCGGTGCTGATCAAGGGCGCCCTGCCAGGCAAATGGTGCAAGGACCGCAAGTCCTACTACCAACGCGAGCTCTCGCTGTTTGGCGCTACGCCGCTACAGGCGTGCCGCAGTGCGGCAGAGCAGGAAGAGGCCGTCCGTCTGTTGGCCGAACGCGCCGCTTGCTGCGACCCTGAGACGCCCGGGCCTTGCAAAGCCCTGCTGAGTGCCTGGCTGCAGGAAAAGCGCTCCGTCAAGCTAGTGCTCGTGGAAAGAGCTAGTGCCTGGCCTGCTGGAAAGAGCTGGAGGAAGTCGACGCGCTCAAATGCTCTGACAACGGGACGGCGCAGCTCTTTGCCCTGTGCACGAGCCTGCCCCCACAGACGACTGCCGGCAGCAGCAGCAGCAGCAGCAGCAGCGCCGATAGTGGTACTGCCAAGCAGCGAGAGAAAGCTGCTGGGCGCCTTGCCCTCGTACACGCTTGACAGGAATTCTCTTAGGTGTGCTGCAAGTCGCCGCACGTTGGTTCGCACACGTTGACATTCGTCAATCACCGCGCAGGGGGCTGCGCAGACGGGCTCCAGCAGGAGCGCCTGCAGCTTCGCCGGGCACTGCAAGATGGTCGGATCGAGGAGGTATTTGTGCTGCAGCGTGATGTAGGCGGCCAACACTTGCGGCGCCGGCAGGGGGCTTTGCAGCAGCATCTTTTGTATCTCGAGCGTAGCCCGGAAAGCAGAGGCCTGCTCGCAGGTGTAGCTGCGCGTCGTCCATTCCCGGCAGACAGGCGCCGCCTCTTGGCTGTGTAGCAGGCCCACCAGAGTCGTCAGGTCGTGCGCGCCGAGAGTCTGCGCGCGCCTGGACGCCGGCACCAGCGTGGCCAGGCAGGTGGCCGAAAGCGCCGCCGGTGCTAGCACCCAGTACACTTGCCAAACTTGCAGGACCAGACACAGAAAAAGCGCAGTGTGCGTGCAGAGCCAGGCGAACACTTCATACCGCGGAGCCAGCTTGCGGGCGGGGCCCACGTGCTGCCAGAGACTTACGTATAATACCCACTGAATCGACCAGACCACGTGCTGCACCACGAGTGCGGGCACCGGGGACGCCTCCTCTCGCCTCGTCGTCAGCTGCATGCCAGCCGGGACCAGCGCCAGCAAAACCAACCCCAGATTCCCCCTGTAGTATCCCGCGGGGCCGAACTGCTCAAACACCTTCCGAAACCAGCCCCCGCCGCCGTCGTCGTCGTCAGCGCGCCAAGCTGCGCCCGAGGTCACAGGCGCAGCTGGTAGCTTTGCTGCCAGCTGCGCCGCCTTCAGCTCCTGCCCGCGCAAGGACAGCAGCCTGCATACCGCGATCGCGTAACCGACCCCTGCACAGGACACCGAGCCACGCACCATGCTGCCACAGGCATCCGTGCCCGCCAAAGCGGAGCCGCAGAAACAGAAACGTACAAGCAAAGCCACCAGGCTCGCTAGTTGACAGAGCCAGGCCGCAGCCAACTGGTAGAAAGCGCGAGCCTGCCACGAAAAACACTGACGTTTATGGGCCGCTTTTGCCAAGCAAAGGATCAAGCAGATAACGCCTGCCACGCAGAGCGTTAACTGCAGCAGCGCCGACCGGTTGCCTCCCCGGCCCCCGGGGTTCATCCACATCGCTTTTTGCCCCTCCCTCTCTCCCCTTCTTTGCAAACTAATACCCCCCGGCCTCCTTTCCCCCCCCCCCCCTCTCCCCCCCCTGCCGGGTGCGGCGGAAAGGGGCCCCCGGGGGCCCCTTTCTCTTCTCTCGCACCCGGCAGGGGGGGGGGGGGGCGGCGCGGGGCGCGGGGCTCCGTATGTTTTAAAACCTCCCGCGAGCCAGCTAGGCGCGTTGGGGGTGAAGCGCACATACAGGCCTACATTATCTCTGGCTTGTAGTTTCTGCAGAATTGCGCGCTCCCCTTGTTCTGTGTTGCAGATGATCACCCAGACCAGCTTCAGGGCCCCGCTGGGCTCAGCTCCCGTCAGATGGCCGGAAGCAAACGACTGCGTCGCAGTCCACCGAGGCAGGGTGTGCTCCCGAATTGTGTTGCGTCCAGCACGTACAGTTCGGACAAGCGCCGTCGCTGCAGCAGCTGCTGCTGCTGCTGTCGCTCTTCTTGCTGCCGCTGCCACGCGCGCAGACGCTCCACTTCCAAGCACAGTTCGGCCCACCCCGGCACCATGGACCGCCTGATTCACACAAAGAGAACAAAAAAAAATGTTTAATTCTTACGGGGGAGAACTCGCTAATGCGAGCCGATGAAGCTTGGACAGTTGCTAACATTGATATTGACGACAAGAGAGGAGGAGCGGAGCCCATCACCAGCAGGCAGCACTATGTCCGTGAGCGAAGAACAATTCCTAAAATTGATGGTCGCTTTGGCCCCCGACCCGGCTAAAGCACTGGGCAGGATTTCCAACTCGACGTCGCGAGCGATACACAAGCCCGACTGGCTCGCCAACAGATCAACCTTTTTCAAGCGTTTACACTCGTGCACGCGAAGTACCAGGCGTTTCAGCTTTGGGGGGCCGAAGAACTAAGACTCAGCGTTTCCACCTCGTCACTGTTAAGATATTGCAACTCCAGCGCCTCCACCCTCATCATCTTCTTCCCGAGCGAAATCTTAGCCTCCGGTGCGTGGTTGCGGCAGAAGGAAAGCTTTAGGTTCTCTTGTGCGCAAACCTCCAATCCCGTGTCGAGCTGGCCGGAGTTGACGAGCGCCACTTCAATACAAGTGCTCTTGTGACTAGCGGTAACAATTTTCCGCAAGACTGGACAATCCTGCAACTCGATTCGGAACTTGGTGGGGGGCGTGCTGCTGTCCCCGCCAGCCTTCGCCTGCCGAAAACCAAACTCCTCTAGCACTGGGCCGCCGTTCAATTTCAAGACATCTTCTTCTTTTGTCTGAAGCTCGGTCTCGCAGAAAACAAGCTTTCTAGCCTGGATTCCCTTCATCTCAAGCGTTCCATCAGGGGGCGGCTTCAAGGTATTCCCGTGGAAACGCAAGTCGACGCAAGGGGCAGCGCTGCCCCGCTCAAAACTCTTCTTCAACATCAACAAATCTTTGCAGGCCCCGGCGCGCTTCTCTCTCTCTTCTTTCTAGCTGTCTCTTTCCTTACCATGTATGTGCGGAGGGGGGGGGGGGGGTTGGGGTGAGGTTAGGGGGGGGGGGGGGGCGCCCCCCCCCCCCCCCCGCTCGCTCAGCGAGCATCCTCTTTCACAGGAAAACGCCAGGGCTGTTCTTGCCGGGTAGATATATCGTAAACAGCCACTCCCGCTACATGGAAACGCTTAAGCCAGAACACAACAGGGAAGCATACTGGAAGAAGACAGCGCGCACTATTTGTTTGCAACTTGGCGTCGTCGTGCGTGGTTCCCAGTGGCTCTGGGATGTCACTCTGCGAACCCTCATCTGGGTTGTAGCGATTGCAGCCCTAGTCGTGATTGGCAACGGCGCAATTCGCTACCCGTCCCCACCGGACCAAGAGCAGCGTTGGTTCAAGCAAGCGACCTGTGCGGGTCTCGCCTCCATCATTGTATTCCTTGGAGCCTTGTACGTGAAGCTTCGACAGCTCATGGACGCGATCTACGAATCCCAGCGCCAGGACAGCTCGACCAACCTGGACCCCAACGCCTTTGTATCTCTAAACTGACTCCAGCCCGCCAGCCCGCTGGCGCGGGCTGGAAGGGAGGTTCGGGGGGCAGCATGCCCCCCCGACGAGAAAAAATATTATTAAAATACAATCTGCGTGGAACACTCACAAAACACCGAGGCTTTGTATTTATATAATTTAAAAAAAATGATACTTTCTCGACACAAAAAGCAACACAAATGTCCACAGGATCACCCCTCAAAATAAAGAAGAGTTTTTATAACATCCTCTGTCTTTCTGCCAAGAAACGGGTCCCAGCAGATTATGGCCTGCGAGGCACGCAGCACGCGCTCGAACGCCATCCTGTTCTGATTCCACCGCGGGTGTCGAACACACTCGTCCATAAACATGCTGCTCAGCAATTCCTCGCTCTCGTTCAAAACTACCAGCTGCCAACCCGCTGGCGCGGGCTGGAAGGGAGAGCGGGGAGAGGTTCGGGGGGCAGCATGCCCCCCGGCTTTGCATTTAATTTTAAAAAATGATACTTTCTCGACACAAATGTCCACAAGATCACCCCTCAAAATAAAGAAGAGTTTTTATAACATCCTCTGTCTTTCTGCCAAGAAACGGGTCCCAGCAGATTATGGCCTGCGAGGCACGCAGCAAGCGCTCGAACGCCTTCCTGTTCTGATTCCACCGCGGGTGTCGAACACACTCGTCCATAAACATGCTGCTCAGCAATTCCTCGCTCTCGTTCAAAACTACCAGCTGGAAGGGGGCAACCTCCTCCCCCAGCAGCTGGTGCAGATTGTTGATCTCTGAACAAAGCTTGTCACTCCGCCGCGTCGCCGCTCCACACCTGTCCACCTGCACGCGGTGAGGCTCCAGGTGTTTCCGGAGGCGAGCATACATCACGTCCCCCGTCCGTCCCGAACTGATTACGAGCACGCGCAGGGGCGCCTGCAGGAGCCCCTGCAGCGCCCGCCGCTCTTGGACGCTGTACGCCGCCCGGACCGCCTCGCAATCGACACCCTGCAGAGCTAAAATTAGGTTCGCCAGCGCATACTTCTTCCCCGTGCCCCAGGCGCTGCGCACAAGCGACAGCCGTGTGGCCTTGCTCAGTAGGTAGGGCTTCACGTAGCGATCGTTGCCGCGGGTGAAGGACGGGATCTTCAAATCCTCCCAGCGGGCTGGGGCGGGAGAGCGGGCTGGGGCGGGAGAGCGGGGAGAGATTCGGGGGGCAGCATGCCCCCCGGCGGCGTTGGGGCCTGTCCAGGCCCAAACGCCGCCGGGCTCTTACTCGTCTTCTTTTTCTTCTTGCGGTTGTGCCGTCCACCTTTTCTCATTTAGAGCACTTTGTGCACAAGTTCTAGCCACGATCACTCACTAAAACTAGTACGCAAAAAAAAACCCAAATGGGGGGGGGAGGCGCCCCCCCTCTCACACAAAAAAACACTGCGCGTGCGACGGGGCACTCATGGAGCCTGTTGCAGCTCGGTCTGCCCTACCGGCAGAGCTGACCAGCTCTTGGTGACCGTAGGATGCAAACTGTTTTGCGTTGGTTGCATCGAGGGCCCTTTTCCCCACCGACGAGAAAAAATAAATAAAACCCCCCCAGGCACCCTCTCACAAAGAGACCAAAGAAAAAGTTTTTTTAAATTAAAATACAATCTGCGTGGAACCCTCACAAAACACCGAGCCTTCGTATTTAATTTAAAAAAATTATACTCTCTCGTCGCCGCTGCGCACTTGTCCCCCTGCACGCGGTGGGGCTCCAGGTGTTTCCGGAGGCGAGCATACATCACCTTCCCCGTGCCCCAGGCGCTGCGTGTCCAGGAGCAAAGGGGCTGTGCGCCGCGCCCGGGGGGGGGGGGGGGGTGCCTGGGGGGGGGGGGGGCGCCCCTTCCCCTCCCCTTCCCCCCGCTCCCCTTCCCCTACCCTTCCCCCCTCTCCCCTTCCCCCCTCTCCCCTTCCCCCCTCTCCCTCCCCAATTCGCTCCCGGGGGGAAAGCCGGGGAGGGGGGGTGCCCCACGGCTATATACATAACTTAGCACACAAAAGACACACACAAAACTCACACACACACACACACACACACACACCCGACGAGGAGACTGACTCGAGGCGTCGTCACGATCACGCACAATCTGCCCAGACCAATCCAGCTCTTCGAATCCAGCGGCAAGGGCTCGTTCCCAGGAGAAGCTTGCTTTGCCAAGGGCAAAGAGCTGCAGCACACCTTTTTCTATAAACTCAACTTGGCCCCCGGCCCCGACTCGCTCGGCTCGCAACAGCGAGCCGAGCGCCACCTGTTTGGCTCCTGCCCCGACGCCCAAACCTTTTATCACGAGATCTACAGCCGCTTCAACGGGATGGAACGCAGCTTCTTTTCCATCATCACCGACTCGTGCTCACTCTACCTGGACCTGGAATGGTATTCGCAGGGTGACGCGCCCGACGCAGAGTCCCCCCCCCGTCTGCTCGCACTCCGGGACGCCGTAGGCCTCGCTCTCGCCGCGCTGGGGCTTCCACCCTCGGCCGCCGACGAAATGCATAGCCACGACTTCGGGCGCGTCTGCCCCCTGAACGACGCCAAAAACCCTGGCAGCTGGTACAAAAACTCCTTCCACGTAGCTTTCCCAAACATCATCTTTCAGTCCGTGCACGACGCAGGCGAATTTGTCCGGCACTGGCTCCTCCGGGTCCACGAGCCAACCGAGCCAGCTCGGGCCCCGCCCGAGCTGGCAAACCTCGTGACTTCCAGGCTCCGCTTCGACGCCTCCTCGCCGCTCTACCATCACACCAAAAACAGCGGCAACATCATCGACCCCAGCGTCTACTCCAAAAAGCGCTGCTGGCGAATCCCCGGCTCTCAGAAGATACAAGACCTCCTGCGAGCGGGAGCCGCTCCTCTAACTCTGCCCAGCTACAACGAATTCCTCATGAACTGCCCAAGCCACTCTCCGCGCGGTCCCGCCACCGTCACCGTGCCCCCCTCCCCGCCGCAGCAGCAGGCCGCGGGCGGCTCGCGAGCCGCCGCCCGCGGACCGCGTCCCGCCCGCGAAGGCGGGCTGGCCCGCGGCCCACCACCGGCCGTCATCCACAACCACCAGTGCGCCATCCTCACCCAAATGGACCTCATCCTCAAGCGCTGGGGCGACAGAACGTCCACCCTGTCCTTGCAGCCCGACAGAAAGTCAGGCTCTATCTGCTTTGTCGTGCACACAGCCCGCGACAAGCGCGGGCGCCTGTGCCTCGTCCAAGAGGCGCGCCGCCAACGACGTCACGCCAGACAACACCAGCCCGTAGACGACGACGAGGACGACGAGGGGGTAGGCATTACTGCTCTTGCGAACGATACATCCATATATCACAAGAGTAATAATGCATACATGTTTCTGGGCTCCGGCGGGAACGTTTTCTACGGCTGTCACGGCCGGAAATGTCGCTGCGTCCACGACCGCTCGAAAACGATCCTAGTGGGGAATCTGTTCGAAACCGGGGCCGGCATGCCCGCCGGCGCGCCTGCGCCTACACCTCCCCCCGCCCCGTGGGCCAACCGCCTGGGAAGGCACGCGCCCCGCGCCGCAGAAGACGCAGCGAGCGACGTCGACGACGACGTAGAAGAAGGGGAAGAACGACCCATCTTCGTCGAGGAAGCCAAGGACGAAAACAAGGGCCCAGCCCGCGGAGGCGGCGGCGGGTCGGAGGGGGGGCCGCGTGAGCTCACGGACACCGAGCGCACTGCGCTCGCCCAAGAGCTTCTGCCCCACTTGGTTTCCTCGCGCTTCAGCGAGCTCCAGAGCTTTTTGGAAGAGGAGGCCGGCTGGCCCGCAGTCGTCACGGCGCAGCTGCAACAGGTTGTGGTCTGCGGCTCTCGCAAAGCACCGGCTGAGCCCGTGCGCAAGCAGCGCAGGGCCAGGGAGGAGGAGGGGGACTCCGCCTCTGACAAAGAAGACGGGGACGGCCCGAATGACGACGATGACGAAGACGACGAAAAGCAAGAAAGCAAGGCCAAGGGCCGCGCCGCAAGCGCGGCCGTAAGGTACCACCGTACCGACGAATTCTTGGTCCCCTGCCCAGATTGCCCCGGGGAGCTGGCCGCCCGCAGCCAGCTCCGCATCGTCATGGATCTACAGGCATGGTGGCTGCAGGCCTGCTCCTTGTGCACAGAGCGCAGGAAGTCACAGGCCCCGCCGCCCGCCGCCGGCCCCGCGGGGGAGCCTGCTCCCAGCCCCCCGCACAAGCGTCGGCGTCTGGACCAAGAAGACGAGACCGAACACAAAAACAGCAGCAGCAGCAGCAGCAGCAGTAGTAGTAGTAGCAGCAGTCGCCGCAGCGGGCACTCCTTTGCCCCGTCGTCTACTAGGGGGCGCGGCGCCTCTGCCCGCCCCTTGCGCGGCGGACGTCGTCGTCGCACGCCTCGTGCTGCGGCAAAGCGCACGCTTTGCCGGCCGCCAGAACTACCGGACCTCGCCAGGGCGCAGCAGATAGCAGACGCCGAGCTGCGCGGGGCGGGTGGCTACCGTCTGCTCCGCACGCTACCCGAACACCTAGAGTATTTTGGTGCAGAGCAATTGTATGTAGGGGCAGCCCTACCACAAAATGAACATAGGTACAATGACCGGTGGGTGCGCAAGCTCGCACTCCCGAAGGAGGCCCGCCTCGTCTTTCTCAGGGCAATGATGGGCTGTGGCAAGAGTCTGATTCTGACGGAGGCGTTTATCCAGTTACTGTTGGCAATCAAGGGGATCAACCCGACTGGGATTTTTACAGACGAGGAAATGGCAACGCTGGCCGCCAGCCCGCTGCCGCGGGCTGGAAGGGGGGGCGCGGGGGGCATGCCCCCCGGCGCGCAACGCGAGGGGGCGGTGACCCCGACTTCTGTGAGTATCAGTATGAAAGCCTGCATCACCTATCGGACAAATACCCGTTTGACTTGGTAGTGTTAGACGAAAGTGAATCGACTCTGTTCAATGTCACAGCTGGGCTGTGCAAGGGCAACATCAATCAGAAAAACGCCCAAATGTTTGCTTACCTGCTACGAACAAGCAAGTGTGTGCTGGCCATGGACGCCTTTCTCAGCCAGAAAAGCGTTCAGGTCCTGCAGACCCTGCTGAACACGGGGCCTGCAGCCGAGCGCCGGCTCGGCGGGGGCGATGCAACGCCTAGGAACACGATCCATTACTGGAGCACCTACACTGCGCACATGTACCGCCGCTGCTTCTTGCATCGCAGCTACGCCAGCTTCAAGCGAGCTCTTATGCTAGAGCTAGCCCGAGGTCAACGCGTGGCGCTGCCATTGGGCAGCAAGCGCCAAGGCTCTGCTCTTAAGCGCTTTTTGGAAAACAAGTTCCCGGGCATACGCATTCTTTTTTATTATCAGAACAGCCCGCGCATGTCAGACTTTGCCTGCAGCAACGAACAGCTCGTAAACGAGTGGCAACGTTATGACCTGGTGATGTGGACATCAGTGCTTACCTGCGGCGTGGATATTTCGTGCGACCATTTCGACGTCATGTTTAGCCTCCTAAACAACCCCCACATCCCTTTGCTGCACTACATGCAGATGGCCGGCCGCGTGAGGCAGCTCAGGCACGCGCAGTGGCACCTGTACGTCGCCCAGCCGCGTGCCCCTGCAGGAGGGCGGGGGCCTGACACGCTTGCCCAGGTGCGGAAGTCGCTCGACCGAGAGGAGAGCCACACAGTGCACGTAGAGACCCAATTCGGCGTGGACAGTAGCTGCTCTCCTTTGGTGCACGTCCAGGGCGAGGACGGGACCATGCACTGGGCCGTCTCGGATCCCTGGATTGCGCAATGCGCGTCCTACAACACACTCCAGTACGCGTTCGCGCGCCGGCGTGCCCTCCGTGAGCTCTTCTGGTACCTGCGCGATATGGGTCATGACATCGCTCAGGTGGACTACAGCTCCATCCGGCTCCCCCCCGTCTCACAAAGGCATGACTACCTCCGCGACAGAAACGACCAGGAGCGCAACCTTCCCCGCGACGAGAAAAAGGCGCTGCGCGAAGCTCATTCGGCCGCGCGCGCCGAGGCCAAAGAGCAGACTCGCGAGCAGCGCGAAAGCCGTCTGGAACGTCTGGCAAGCCGTGCACAGGTAGAAGAGGCCGTGATAGCGGCCTACGTGTCCCGCCGAAGAACGGAGGAACAAGACTCCGAGCAAGAGGGCGACCAGGAGGAGGAGGAGTCTGCGGAGCCTCAGCTTGCAGAAGAGACCCCGCCGCCTAGCTGGGGCGAGATTGTGCAGGAAGCCAAACGCCTTCAGAGCGGAGTCCTCAACAAGGAGGAACGCGCGCTGGTCGCCCAGAAACCCACGCTGGCACAGGAAAAGCGCAAAGACCGAACTGCACTCTTCACCTTTGCTGCTACCTTCCCCACCCTACAACCTTCCTGGGAGACTGTCAGCGAGTGCCTTGCCAGGGATTTCTCGCGACGCTACACCTGGTTTAAGCTGCTTTGTGATTACACCCTAGATGATATCTATGCGCAGGAGTTTAAGCCAGGGAATTTCGTGTCCCTATTTGATGGCCAAAAAGTCAAGCTTCCCGCCCTAGCAGCAGTAGCCTCCTTCCTAAACGCCCTCAAGTGCAGTCTCCACAAAGACCATCGGGGTCTCCACAAAGACCATCGCTGCAGCAGCTGCTGCTGCTGCTGTCGCTCTTCTTGCTGCCGCTGCCACGCGCGCAGACGCTCCACTTCCAAGCACAGTTCGGCCCACCCCGGCACCATGGACCGCCTGATTCACACAAAGAGAACAAAAAAAAATGTTTAATTCTTACGGGGGAGAACTCGCTAATGCGAGCCGATGAAGCTTGGACAGTTGCTAACATTGATATTGACGACAAGAGAGGAGGAGCGGAGCCCATCACCAGCAGGCAGCACTATGTCCGTGAGCGAAGAACAATTCCTAAAATTGATGGTCGCTTTGGCCCCCGACCCGGCTAAAGCACTGGGCAGGATTTCCAACTCGACGTCGCGAGCGATACACAAGCCCGACTGGCTCGCCAACAGATCAACCTTTTTCAAGCGTTTACACTCGTGCACGCGAAGTACCAGGCGTTTCAGCTTTGGGGGGCCGAAGAACTAAGACTCAGCGTTTCCACCTCGTCACTGTTAAGATATTGCAACTCCAGCGCCTCCACCCTCATCATCTTCTTCCCGAGCGAAATCTTAGCCTCCGGTGCGTGGTTGCGGCAGAAGGAAAGCTTTAGGTTCTCTTGTGCGCAAACCTCCAATCCCGTGTCGAGCTGGCCGGAGTTGACGAGCGCCACTTCAATACAAGTGCTCTTGTGACTAGCGGTAACAATTTTCCGCAAGACTGGACAATCCTGCAACTCGATTCGGAACTTGGTGGGGGGCGTGCTGCTGTCCCCGCCAGCCTTCGCCTGCCGAAAACCAAACTCCTCTAGCACTGGGCCGCCGTTCAATTTCAAGACATCTTCTTCTTTTGTCTGAAGCTCGGTCTCGCAGAAAACAAGCTTTCTAGCCTGGATTCCCTTCATCTCAAGCGTTCCATCAGGGGGCGGCTTCAAGGTATTCCCGTGGAAACGCAAGTCGACGCAAGGGGCAGCGCTGCCCCGCTCAAAACTCTTCAACATCAACAAATCTTTGCAGGCCCCGGCGCGCTTCTCTCTCTCTTCTTTCTAGCTGTCTCTTTCCTTACCATGTATGTGCGGAGGGGGGGGGGGGGGTTGGGGTGAGGTTAGGGGGGGGGGGGGGCGCCCCCCCCCCCCCCCCCCCGCTCGCTCAGCGAGCATCCTCTTTCACAGGAAAACGCCAGGGCTGTTCTTGCCGGGTAGATATATCGTAAACAGCCACTCCCGCTACATGGAAACGCTTAAGCCAGAACACAACAGGGAAGCATACTGGAAGAAGACAGCGCGCACTATTTGTTTGCAACTTGGCGTCGTCGTGCGTGGTTCCCAGTGGCTCTGGGATGTCACTCTGCGAACCCTCATCTGGGTTGTAGCGATTGCAGCCCTAGTCGTGATTGGCAACGGCGCAATTCGCTACCCGTCCCCACCGGACCAAGAGCAGCGTTGGTTCAAGCAAGCGACCTGTGCGGGTCTCGCCTCCATCATTGTATTCCTTGGAGCCTTGTACGTGAAGCTTCGACAGCTCATGGACGCGATCTACGAATCCCAGCGCCAGGACAGCTCGACCAACCTGGACCCCAACGCCTTTGTATCTCTAAACTGACTCCAGCCCGCCAGCCCGCTGGCGCGGGCTGGAAGGGAGGTTCGGGGGGCAGCATGCCCCCCCGACGAGAAAAAATATTATTAAAATACAATCTGCGTGGAACACTCACAAAACACCGAGGCTTTGTATTTATATAATTTAAAAAAATGATACTTTCTCGACACAAAAAGCAACACAAATGTCCACAGGATCACCCCTCAAAATAAAGAAGAGTTTTTATAACATCCTCTGTCTTTCTGCCAAGAAACGGGTCCCAGCAGATTATGGCCTGCGAGGCACGCAGCACGCGCTCGAACGCCATCCTGTTCTGATTCCACCGCGGGTGTCGAACACACTCGTCCATAAACATGCTGCTCAGCAATTCCTCGCTCTCGTTCAAAACTACCAGCTGCCAACCCGCTGGCGCGGGCTGGAAGGGAGAGCGGGGAGAGGTTCGGGGGGCAGCATGCCCCCCGGCTTTGCATTTAATTTTAAAAAATGATACTTTCTCGACACAAATGTCCACAAGATCACCCCTCAAAATAAAGAAGAGTTTTTATAACATCCTCTGTCTTTCTGCCAAGAAACGGGTCCCAGCAGATTATGGCCTGCGAGGCACGCAGCAAGCGCTCGAACGCCTTCCTGTTCTGATTCCACCGCGGGTGTCGAACACACTCGTCCATAAACATGCTGCTCAGCAATTCCTCGCTCTCGTTCAAAACTACCAGCTGGAAGGGGGCAACCTCCTCCCCCAGCAGCTGGTGCAGATTGTTGATCTCTGAACAAAGCTTGTCACTCCGCCGCGTCGCCGCTCCACACCTGTCCACCTGCACGCGGTGAGGCTCCAGGTGTTTCCGGAGGCGAGCATACATCACGTCCCCCGTCCGTCCCGAACTGATTACGAGCACGCGCAGGGGCGCCTGCAGGAGCCCCTGCAGCGCCCGCCGCTCTTGGACGCTGTACGCCGCCCGGACCGCCTCGCAATCGACACCCTGCAGAGCTAAAATTAGGTTCGCCAGCGCATACTTCTTCCCCGTGCCCCAGGCGCTGCGCACAAGCGACAGCCGTGTGGCCTTGCTCAGTAGGTAGGGCTTCACGTAGCGATCGTTGCCGCGGGTGAAGGACGGGATCTTCAAATCCTCCCAGCGGGCTGGGGCGGGAGAGCGGGCTGGGGCGGGAGAGCGGGGAGAGATTCGGGGGGCAGCATGCCCCCCGGCGGCGTTGGGGCCTGTCCAGGCCCAAACGCCGCCGGGCTCTTACTCGTCTTCTTTTTCTTCTTGCGGTTGTGCCGTCCACCTTTTCTCATTTAGAGCACTTTGTGCACAAGTTCTAGCCACGATCACTCACTAAAACTAGTACGCAAAAAAAAACCCAAATGGGGGGGGGAGGCGCCCCCCCTCTCACACAAAAAAACACTGCGCGTGCGACGGGGCACTCATGGAGCCTGTTGCAGCTCGGTCTGCCCTACCGGCAGAGCTGACCAGCTCTTGGTGACCGTAGGATGCAAACTGTTTTGCGTTGGTTGCATCGAGGGCCCTTTTCCCCACCGACGAGAAAAAATAAATAAAACCCCCCAGGCACCCTCTCACAAAGAGACCAAAGAAAAAGTTTTTTAAAATTAAAATACAATCTGCGTGGAACCCTCACAAAACACCGAGCCTTCGTATTTAATTTAAAAAAATTATACTCTCTCGTCGCCGCTGCGCACTTGTCCCCCTGCACGCGGTGGGGCTCCAGGTGTTTCCGGAGGCGAGCATACATCACCTTCCCCGTGCCCCAGGCGCTGCGTGTCCAGGAGCAAAGGGGCTGTGCGCCGCGCCCGGGGGGGGGGGGGGGGTGCCTGGGGGGGGGGGGGGGGGCGCCCCTTCCCCTCCCCTTCCCCCCGCTCCCCTTCCCCTACCCTTCCCCCCTCTCCCCTTCCCCCCTCTCCCCTTCCCCCCTCTCCCTCCCCAATTCGCTCCCGGGGGGGAAAGCCGGGGAGGGGGGGGTGCCCCACGGCTATATACATAACTTAGCACACAAAAGACACACACAAAACTCACACACACACACACACACACACACACACCCGACGAGGAGACTGACTCGAGGCGTCGTCACGATCACGCACAATCTGCCCAGACCAATCCAGCTCTTCGAATCCAGCGGCAAGGGCTCGTTCCCAGGAGAAGCTTGCTTTGCCAAGGGCAAAGAGCTGCAGCACACCTTTTTCTATAAACTCAACTTGGCCCCCGGCCCCGACTCGCTCGGCTCGCAACAGCGAGCCGAGCGCCACCTGTTTGGCTCCTGCCCCGACGCCCAAACCTTTTATCACGAGATCTACAGCCGCTTCAACGGGATGGAACGCAGCTTCTTTTCCATCATCACCGACTCGTGCTCACTCTACCTGGACCTGGAATGGTATTCGCAGGGTGACGCGCCCGACGCAGAGTCCCCCCCCCGTCTGCTCGCACTCCGGGACGCCGTAGGCCTCGCTCTCGCCGCGCTGGGGCTTCCACCCTCGGCCGCCGACGAAATGCATAGCCACGACTTCGGGCGCGTCTGCCCCCTGAACGACGCCAAAAACCCTGGCAGCTGGTACAAAAACTCCTTCCACGTAGCTTTCCCAAACATCATCTTTCAGTCCGTGCACGACGCAGGCGAATTTGTCCGGCACTGGCTCCTCCGGGTCCACGAGCCAACCGAGCCAGCTCGGGCCCCGCCCGAGCTGGCAAACCTCGTGACTTCCAGGCTCCGCTTCGACGCCTCCTCGCCGCTCTACCATCACACCAAAAACAGCGGCAACATCATCGACCCCAGCGTCTACTCCAAAAAGCGCTGCTGGCGAATCCCCGGCTCTCAGAAGATACAAGACCTCCTGCGAGCGGGAGCCGCTCCTCTAACTCTGCCCAGCTACAACGAATTCCTCATGAACTGCCCAAGCCACTCTCCGCGCGGTCCCGCCACCGTCACCGTGCCCCCCTCCCCGCCGCAGCAGCAGGCCGCGGGCGGCTCGCGAGCCGCCGCCCGCGGACCGCGTCCCGCCCGCGAAGGCGGGCTGGCCCGCGGCCCACCACCGGCCGTCATCCACAACCACCAGTGCGCCATCCTCACCCAAATGGACCTCATCCTCAAGCGCTGGGGCGACAGAACGTCCACCCTGTCCTTGCAGCCCGACAGAAAGTCAGGCTCTATCTGCTTTGTCGTGCACACAGCCCGCGACAAGCGCGGGCGCCTGTGCCTCGTCCAAGAGGCGCGCCGCCAACGACGTCACGCCAGACAACACCAGCCCGTAGACGACGACGAGGACGACGAGGGGGTAGGCATTACTGCTCTTGCGAACGATACATCCATATATCACAAGAGTAATAATGCATACATGTTTCTGGGCTCCGGCGGGAACGTTTTCTACGGCTGTCACGGCCGGAAATGTCGCTGCGTCCACGACCGCTCGAAAACGATCCTAGTGGGGAATCTGTTCGAAACCGGGGCCGGCATGCCCGCCGGCGCGCCTGCGCCTACACCTCCCCCCGCCCCGTGGGCCAACCGCCTGGGAAGGCACGCGCCCCGCGCCGCAGAAGACGCAGCGAGCGACGTCGACGACGACGTAGAAGAAGGGGAAGAACGACCCATCTTCGTCGAGGAAGCCAAGGACGAAAACAAGGGCCCAGCCCGCGGAGGCGGCGGCGGGTCGGAGGGGGGGCCGCGTGAGCTCACGGACACCGAGCGCACTGCGCTCGCCCAAGAGCTTCTGCCCCACTTGGTTTCCTCGCGCTTCAGCGAGCTCCAGAGCTTTTTGGAAGAGGAGGCCGGCTGGCCCGCAGTCGTCACGGCGCAGCTGCAACAGGTTGTGGTCTGCGGCTCTCGCAAAGCACCGGCTGAGCCCGTGCGCAAGCAGCGCAGGGCCAGGGAGGAGGAGGGGGACTCCGCCTCTGACAAAGAAGACGGGGACGGCCCGAATGACGACGATGACGAAGACGACGAAAAGCAAGAAAGCAAGGCCAAGGGCCGCGCCGCAAGCGCGGCCGTAAGGTACCACCGTACCGACGAATTCTTGGTCCCCTGCCCAGATTGCCCCGGGGAGCTGGCCGCCCGCAGCCAGCTCCGCATCGTCATGGATCTACAGGCATGGTGGCTGCAGGCCTGCTCCTTGTGCACAGAGCGCAGGAAGTCACAGGCCCCGCCGCCCGCCGCCGGCCCCGCGGGGAGCCTGCTCCCAGCCCCCCGCACAAGCGTCGGCGTCTGGACCAAGAAGACGAGACCGAACACAAAAACAGCAGCAGCAGCAGCAGCAGCAGTAGTAGTAGTAGCAGCAGTCGCCGCAGCGGGCACTCCTTTGCCCCGTCGTCTACTAGGGGGCGCGGCGCCTCTGCCCGCCCCTTGCGCGGCGGACGTCGTCGTCGCACGCCTCGTGCTGCGGCAAAGCGCACGCTTTGCCGGCCGCCAGAACTACCGGACCTCGCCAGGGCGCAGCAGATAGCAGACGCCGAGCTGCGCGGGGCGGGTGGCTACCGTCTGCTCCGCACGCTACCCGAACACCTAGAGTATTTTGGTGCAGAGCAATTGTATGTAGGGGCAGCCCTACCACAAAATGAACATAGGTACAAGGACCGGTGGGTGCGCAAGCTCGCACTCCCGAAGGAGGCCCGCCTCGTCTTTCTCAGGGCAATGATGGGCTGTGGCAAGAGTCTGATTCTGACGGAGGCGTTTATCCAGTTACTGTTGGCAATCAAGGGGATCAACCCGACTGGGATTTTTACAGACGAGGAAATGGCAACGCTGGCCGCCAGCCCGCTGCCGCGGGCTGGAAGGGGGGGCGCGGGGGGCATGCCCCCCGGCGCGCAACGCGAGGGGGCGGTGACCCCGACTTCTGTGAGTATCAGTATGAAAGCCTGCATCACCTATCGGACAAATACCCGTTTGACTTGGTAGTGTTAGACGAAAGTGAATCGACTCTGTTCAATGTCACAGCTGGGCTGTGCAAGGGCAACATCAATCAGAAAAACGCCCAAATGTTTGCTTACCTGCTACGAACAAGCAAGTGTGTGCTGGCCATGGACGCCTTTCTCAGCCAGAAAAGCGTTCAGGTCCTGCAGACCCTGCTGAACACGGGGCCTGCAGCCGAGCGCCGGCTCGGCGGGGGCGATGCAACGCCTAGGAACACGATCCATTACTGGAGCACCTACACTGCGCACATGTACCGCCGCTGCTTCTTGCATCGCAGCTACGCCAGCTTCAAGCGAGCTCTTATGCTAGAGCTAGCCCGAGGTCAACGCGTGGCGCTGCCATTGGGCAGCAAGCGCCAAGGCTCTGCTCTTAAGCGCTTTTTGGAAAACAAGTTCCCGGGCATACGCATTCTTTTTTATTATCAGAACAGCCCGCGCATGTCAGACTTTGCCTGCAGCAACGAACAGCTCGTAAACGAGTGGCAACGTTATGACCTGGTGATGTGGACATCAGTGCTTACCTGCGGCGTGGATATTTCGTGCGACCATTTCGACGTCATGTTTAGCCTCCTAAACAACCCCCACATCCCTTTGCTGCACTACATGCAGATGGCCGGCCGCGTGAGGCAGCTCAGGCACGCGCAGTGGCACCTGTACGTCGCCCAGCCGCGTGCCCCTGCAGGAGGGCGGGGGCCTGACACGCTTGCCCAGGTGCGGAAGTCGCTCGACCGAGAGGAGAGCCACACAGTGCACGTAGAGACCCAATTCGGCGTGGACAGTAGCTGCTCTCCTTTGGTGCACGTCCAGGGCGAGGACGGGACCATGCACTGGGCCGTCTCGGATCCCTGGATTGCGCAATGCGCGTCCTACAACACACTCCAGTACGCGTTCGCGCGCCGGCGTGCCCTCCGTGAGCTCTTCTGGTACCTGCGCGATATGGGTCATGACATCGCTCAGGTGGACTACAGCTCCATCCGGCTCCCCCCCGTCTCACAAAGGCATGACTACCTCCGCGACAGAAACGACCAGGAGCGCAACCTTCCCCGCGACGAGAAAAAGGCGCTGCGCGAAGCTCATTCGGCCGCGCGCGCCGAGGCCAAAGAGCAGACTCGCGAGCAGCGCGAAAGCCGTCTGGAACGTCTGGCAAGCCGTGCACAGGTAGAAGAGGCCGTGATAGCGGCCTACGTGTCCCGCCGAAGAACGGAGGAACAAGACTCCGAGCAAGAGGGCGACCAGGAGGAGGAGGAGTCTGCGGAGCCTCAGCTTGCAGAAGAGACCCCGCCGCCTAGCTGGGGCGAGATTGTGCAGGAAGCCAAACGCCTTCAGAGCGGAGTCCTCAACAAGGAGGAACGCGCGCTGGTCGCCCAGAAACCCACGCTGGCACAGGAAAAGCGCAAAGACCGAACTGCCCTCTTCACCTTTGCTGCTACCTTCCCCACCCTACAACCTTCCTGGGCGACTGTCAGCGAGTGCCTTGCCAGGGATTTCTCGCGACGATACACCTGGTTTAAGCTGCTTTGTGATTACACCCTAGATGATATCTATGCGCAGGAGTTTAAGCCAGGGAATTTCGTGTCCCTATTTGATGGCCAAAAAGTCAAGCTTCCCGCCCTAGCAGCAGTAGCCTCTTTCCTAAACGCCCTCAAGTGCAGCCTCCACAAAGACCATCGGGTTCTGCAGCTTGAAACCTGGGAAATCGACGCCAAGCAGCTCACTCAGTCCCTGCGCACACTCCGCGCAGGCTGTCGCGTCGCGCGGGAAAAGTGGACCCCAAGTGCACACGTGCTAGCAGCCCTCGACGCCGACGAAAGCAAGGTGCTGTCTCTGCAGGCAGCCCTCTCTGCTAGCAAAGATGTCATGCCGCTGCTACTCCCATGCAAACTAGTGCGAAACAAAAACCCAGCTCGACTCGACGGGAACTTCAGAAAAGGAAATAAAACCTTCTCTGCATACGAAATCGCACCCGACACGTTTAAAGGGCAGACAGCCTTTGAGATAGCAGAGGCTTGCACCCTCGCGACCCAACCTCCTGTGGGCGATTACACGCGCTAAAAGAAATGCTCTCAGGAAAAGCCCAGGAATATTACTTGTCATGGTACATTAAAAACAGTCTCTCATTAAAATCTGGTGTCGCAGCCCTAGTCGAGTTTCTTGTGTCACCCTCCGGCACTTTTCCTAGTCTCTCCCCCTCTCACAGGACACTGCCCTTTTCTCCTTAGCTACTGCCTTTTCCCCCGCACTACTGCCCTTTCCGACCGAATCACACACCAGTGCCTGAAAAAAGGGGCGGGGGTCACTCCGCACAAAACATCAGAACTCCTTATAAGCTTTGTGTATGATCCCCTCCTATGCTCATCCCGGAGCGCGGTGGAGGACACTGCCTTTTTCTCCCTTGCTACTGCCTTTTCCCCCGCACTACTGCCCTTTCCGACCGAATCACACACCAGTGCCTGAAAAAAGGGGCGGGGGTCACTCCGCACAAAACATCAGAACTCCTTATAAGCTTTGTGTATGATCCCCTCCTATGCTCATCCCGGAGCGCGATGGAGGACACTGCCTTTTTCTCCCTTGCTACTGCCTTTTTCCCCGCACTACTGCCCTTTCCGACCGAATCACACACCAGTGCCTGAAAAAAGGGGCGGGGGTCACTCCGCACAAAACATCAGAACTCCTTATAAGCTTTGTGTATGATCCCCTCCTATGCTCATCCCGGAGCGCGATGGAGGACACTGCCTTTTTCTCCCTTGCTACTGCCTTTTTCCCCGCACTACTGCACTTTCCGACCGAATCACACACCAGTGCCTAAAAAAAGGGGCGGGGGTCACTCCGCACAAAACATCAGAACTCCTTATAAGCTTTGTGTATGATCCCCTCCTATGCTCATCCCGGAGCGCGGTGGAGGACACTGCCTTTTTCTCCCTTGCTACTGCCTTTTTCCCCGCACTACTGCCCTTTCCGACCGAATCACACACCAGTGCCTGGAAAAAGGGGGCGGTAGGTCGTTTGGGCGCAACCCCGGCGTCCCTGCGCAGCTCCCTTCCCCCCCCCCCCCCCCCCGCCCCTGTGCTGCAGCGAGCTTGCCCTGCTCCAGCGCAGTCCGGTCCAAATCGTACACAGTCATCCCCTATATATTTTCAACTGCCATGTCCGATATGGACCAGAGCCAAGGCTTTCGAAGATGGGCCGCAGTCCAGAAGGTAGCAGGACGGAGGGTGCCGGGGGGGGGCGCCCCCCCCCCCCCGGCAAACAAATTAGTATAGGGACTGGGCTGCCCGATTTGGACCTAACAGCGCTGGAGCAGGGGGGGGGGGGGGGGAGGGACGGAGGGGGGAGGGGATGGAGGGGGGAGGGGGACACCGCCATAATGATCAAGCCGGGGCGACACTGGGGTTCCCCTCCCCAGCTTGATCATTATGGCGGTGTCCCCCCCCCCCCCCCCCCTCCAACCCTCCTCCCAACCCCCCCCCCCCCCCTCCATCCCTCCTCCCACCCCCCTCGCCCCCCCCCCCCTGCTCCGCGCTGGAGCAGTGTTCCGGTCCAAATCGGGCACCCAGCAGTTATAAAATTATATAGGAGGCTTGGTTGCCCAATTTGGACCGACCTGCGCTCCAGCGCGGGTAGGTGCGCTGGAGCAGGGGGGAGGGGAGGACGGGAGGGGAGGGGAGACACCGCCCTAATGATCAAGCCGGTGTGACACTGTGGGTTTGCGTCCACGGCTTGATCGTTGCTGGTGGTGAGTTGCTCCCCCTCCACTCCTGCTCCGGCGCAGGTAAGGAGCGCTGGAGCGCAAGTCGGTCCAATTTGGGCAACCAGTCTCCCTATACTATTTTATAACTGCAGGGTGTCCGATTTGGAACGCAGTCCGGCAATGGAGAAGGTAGCAGGGACGGAGGGGGGGGAGGGGGGGGGGGGCCGGCGCCACAGCGGATAGCTGCCAGTCGTTCGGCCTAAAAGAGGCAGTGATATGGTAGAAAAAAAGCAAATAGAGACCTGGCCACCAGCCGCCATTCTTCCCGGGCCCGGCGCTCTCGTCGCCGTGACCAGCTCAGAACGGGGGGGGGGGGGGGGGGATGGGGGGGCATGCCCCCCCCGGGGAGTCTGCAATGAGGAAGAACGCGCTCTGGCAACACACAACCCCGTGCTGGCGCAGGAAAAGCGCAAGGACCGGACAGCTCTCTTTACCTTTGCTGCCACGTTCCCCACTTTGCAACCTTCCTGGACAACAGTCACCGAGTGCCTGTCCAAGGACTTCTCGCCCTTGTACCTCTGGCTCAAACTTCTCAGCGAACATACCCTTTCCGAGGTCTACGCGCAGGAGTTCAAGCCAGGGACTTTCGTAGCTCTATTCGACAGTCAAAAGGTCACGCTCCCTGCTCTGGCGGCAGTAGCATCTTTTCTCACCGCGCTGAAGTGTAGTTTCCACAGAGACAACCGGGTTCTGCAGTTCGAAACCCTGAATATCGACGCCAAGCAGCGCGGGGGGCATGCCCCCCGCGCCCCCCCTCCCAGCCCGCGGCAGCGGGCTGGCAGCTCTAGCTGCTAGCAAGGAGGTCATGCCCCTGCTTCTTCCGTGCAAACTAGTGCGAACCCCAAACCCTGATCGACCTGACGGAAAGTTCAAACAGGGGGGTCAAACCTTCTCGGCATACGAAATCGTACCCGACACGTTCCAGGGACAGACAGCCTGGGAAATCGCAGAGGCATGCACTCTCGCGACCCAACCCCCCGCGGGCGAGTACACAAACTAAAAAAACGCGCACAAGAGAAAAAGTCACACAAAAATTAGTTTGTGATAATACACACATATCTAGCGTCCCCTGTCCTCGCTCATTAAAATTTTTACTCTCCAGCCTAGGCCTGTGCTTTGCGCGACCCTTGTGCCCCTGAGAGAACGCCCCCTCCCTCCTGGGGCTACTGCCTTTTTTCGGTGGGCTACTGCCCTTTTCGGCCGTATCACGCACACACCACCGCTCACCGGAAAACATCTGGGTCCAGGCCTGACCAAAAAACGCTGTTTCTATATAAGCTCTACTACCCCCTTTTCTGCTTCTTAGGGGCACGGGGGTGGCGCCGAGAGCCCACAGAAAACACGCCGCCGGGGGCGTGTGGCGGGCTACTGCCTTTTTTCCGGTGGGCCACTGCCCTTTTCTGCCGTATCACGCACACACCACCGCTCAGCGGAAAACATCTGGGTCCAGGCCCTGCCAAAAAACTCTGTTTGTATAAAACTCTCTCGCTCTCATAATTTGCGCAGTGGCCTGGGGGGGAAATCTGCTGAAATCGCAGCAACTCCCGCCCCAGCCCTGCTCCCCAGCCCCCCCGCACAAGCGCCAGCGTCTGCGCCAAGAAGACAACGACGACGAGACCGAACACAAAAACAGCAACAGTAGCAGCAGTAGTAGTAGCAGCAGTGGGGCACGCCCGCTGCCGCGGGCTGGAAGCCCGCGGCGGGGGGCATGCCCCCTGGCGCGTCCTACAACACACTCCAGTACGCGTTCGCGCGCCGGCGTGCCCTCCGCGAGCTTTTCTGGTACCTGCGCGATATGGGTCATGACATCACCCAGGTGGACTACAGCTCCATCCGGCTTTCCCCCGTCTCACAAAGGCATGACTACCTCCGCGCCAGAAACGACCAGGAGCGCAACCTTCCCCGCGACGAGAAAAAGGCGCTGCGCGAAGCGCATTCGACCGCGCGTGCCGAAGCAAAGGAGCAGACTCGCGAGCAGCGCGAGAGCCGTCGGGAACGTCTGGCAGCGCGCGCACAGGTAGAAGAGGCTGTGATAGCGGCCTAGTACGTGTCCCGCCGAAGAGCGGAAGAACAAGACTCCGAGCAAGAGGGCGACCAAGAGGAAGAGGGGGAGTCTGCGGAGCCTCAGCTTGCAGAATAGACCCCGCCGCATAGCTGGGGCGAGATTGTGCAGGAAGCCAAACGCCTTCAGAGCGGAGTCCTCAACAAGGAGGAACGCGCGCTGGTCGCCCAGAAACCCACGCTGGCACAGGAAAAGCGCAAAGACCGAACTGCACTCTTCACCTTTGCTGCTACCTTCCCCACCCTACAACCTTCATGGGAGACTGTCAGCGAGTGCCTTGCCAAGGATTTCTCGCGCCGCTACACCTGGTTTAAGCTGCTTTGTGATTACACCTTAGCTGATATTTATGCGCAGGAGTTTAAGCCAGGGAATTTCGTGTCCCTATTTGATGGCCAAAAAGTCAAGCTTCCAGCACTAGCAGCAGTGGCCTCCTTCCTAAACGCCCTGAAGTGCAGCCTCCACAAAGATCACCTGCGTCTGCGGTTCGAAACCTGGGAAATCGACGCCAAGCAGCTCGGGGGGCATGCCCCCCGCGCCCCCCCTCCCTCTCAGCCCGCGGCAGCGGGCTGGCAGCACTCTCTGCTAGCAAAGATATCATGCCGCTGCTACTCCCATGCAAACTAATGCGAAACAAAAACCCAGATCGACTCGACGGAACTTTTAGAAAAGGGAATAAAACTGTCTCAGTGTACGAAATCGCACCCGACACGTTTAAAGGGCAAACAGCCTTTGACATAGCAGAGGCTTGCACACTCGCGACCCAGCCTCCTGCGGGCGATTACACACGCTAGAGAGAGAAATGCTCACCAGAAGAGCACAAAGGACACACAAATATTCATCAGTTATCATAGCACGTGAAATCAGTTTCTCATTAAAATTCGTTTTCGCAGCTTTTGTCGCTTTCTCGTGCCACACACACGGGGGCCGGAGGCCCCCCCGTGATGAGTCTTTCCCCGCCCTCTGAGTGCGCTGCCTTTTTTACACAAACTACTGCCCTTTTCGGCCGGACTGCTGCCCTTTTCGACCGTATCACCCCCCACTCGCACCGGAGAGAGGGGGCACTCACTCAGCAAGAAAACGCTGTTTGTATAAAAGCTCTCTCTCTCTCTCGCTCGCGCTCTTTTTCTGTTGTTTTTGCATCCAAGGGACCCCCTCCTCACA
Organism: Paulinella micropora; assembly: GCA_019918135.1. NCBI lineage: Eukaryota > Cercozoa > Imbricatea > Euglyphida > Paulinellidae > Paulinella > Paulinella micropora. The sequence goes on along the minus strand of WBZZ01004271.1, from coordinate 173,364 downwards.
ATCTGCGCAGTGGTCTGGGGGGGAAAGCTGCTGCGATTTCAGCAGCTTCCGCCCCCCAGTTTAGAGTGCGCACCTCTGGGCGCACCACCTGCTGCCGCGGGCTGGAAGGGGCGCGGGGGGGCATGCCCCCCCCGCTGGACGCGTCAGAACCCCGCGCTGGTGCAGCTCGATACAAGGATCGAGCTGCTCCCCTGATAATCTTTGCTGCCACCTTCCCTACCCTGCAGCCCTCTTGGAAAAATGTCAGCGAGTTTCTCGCCCAAGACTTCTCGCGCTTGCACCTCTGGCTCAAACTTCTCAGCGAACATAACCTTTCAGAGGTCTACGCGCAGGAGTTCAAGCCCGGAAATTGTGTGGCTTTATTCGACAGTCAAAAAGTCGCGCTTCCTGCTTTAGCAGCTCGGGGGGGCATGCCCCCCCCTCTTTCATTAAAAAATCTTTTTTGCTGCATCGCCAAGCTTTGTACGGACAATCACGGGCTTTACTGTCGCTGCTGGGTGGGGGGGGCGCCCCCCCCCCCCATGAGCACATGGGGGGGGGGCGCCCCCCCCCCCCCCCCTTGCACCAGCAAGCAACCAAGCCTGCTGGCGTTGCTATGCCACAATTTGAGGCTTTGGTGCGTTTTTCAGGCAGAATGCCTGAGAGAGTGTGTGTATGTATGTGTTTTTGCGCTGACATTCTCCCCGCCCCTTTCCCCCCCCCCCCCTCCCTCTCTCTCTCAGTGTCTTTTTGGCAGATGATGAGAATGGATTTGCGCTGAGGGGAGGAGGAGGAGCCTTCTCCCAAGAAACTCAAGGTCGAGAACGAGTCGCCCGCGCAGGAGCTGTCTCCCAGCTCAGACTCGACGCCCTCTCCCGAGCCCGCACGAGCGTACGGCCTACCACCGTACCACCCGCAGGTATGTGGGCTGGAGCCCTTGCCCACGGCGGCAGAGGCTGCTGATGTCGGCAGCACGGCCTTGCTCCAAGACCTGGAGCGAGTTTCTGGCGTGTTAGAAAGTATCAAGGCTCAGCTGCGCTCAGGACAATACAAAAAGCACGTGGCCCCTAGGCCACGGGATCTGACAGAGTGGGTCAAGTCCAAGGAAGGCACAGTGCGCGCCGAAGACCCGCGTGCGACGCATGTAGAGAGAGACATTTGGCGCGTGAACAACAGCCTGGTGTTGATGAGTTACGCACTGGCCAGGCGGCGCCTGGCGCAACGCCCCTATGACAACTGCATTACTCCTCTGCCCAAGCAGAACTAGCTTCGGCAGCTAGTTGCCCAAGCCTGCCTAGAATTATTATTATTGTTGTTATTATCATTAAATATTGATGTTAATAAAATGAGAACTGAATTTTATTACTTTATTGGCGAAAGCGAGAGCGCGCGCTGTCTCTTATGCAATCCAGTTCTCCTGTGTGACCAAGACCATCCGCGCATCTAATCTTTGCCCATGCAAGGGTTTGCCTTTCTCAAAGAGGCGCGTGCTGTTTTCCAGCAGGGCACTGTACAGCCAAACCGCCTCCCCGTCCTTCCAGACTTGCTGGCGAACTTGTTTGCCAGCCAGTAGCTGGCCAGGCGATGCCAGCAAGATTCGCACCTCCACTAGTAGCAGGTCTTCGTTTGCAGGACACTTAGCCGAGTATACATCAAAGTAGGATAGGTCCCAGCTAGCGCGCAGCAGGGGGGCGACTTGCGAGCGCAAGTTAGCGGGAAGAGCCGCACAGCGCTGCACCAGCAAGAAGAGCTCTTCCCAGACCTGTTTCTTGTTGTCGTGCGACAGAGACGGCTGCGCCAAGAATTGGGTAAGGGGCATTCCGCCGGGAGGGAGTTGGAGGCGCACCAAGCATGGGGTGGTGTCTAAGCCTGAACCTGGCGCAGCCGTTTTTTGGTTTATTATTCTTTGCACTAATTTTTGGAAGCCTGGAAGAGGCTTCGCAGAATTCGTCGCCTGGCTCAGGCGACGCACGGAATCATGCAAGGCCGGAGCGGCGTTGTAGTCGTATTCTAGGGATTGGTACGCTGCTACTTTGTGTGTGTACAAGTGTGCGTACCAGGGGCCAAATTGTAACGCGTCTGCCATGGACGTGGAGACAAAAGCGACACTGCTTTTGCCAGCGCCTCCCCTGAACACCTGTAATCTGTCACGTGTTTCCGACTTCTTCCTCTGCAAAGCATCGCGCTCCCCGCGCAGCCCCTGTGCTTGTTCGCTAAAGCGCTTGGGCCGGGGGTGGGGGTTGTAAAAGCTGTCGCTGGCTTGGGCCCCGGCCTGGAACCGAACGTTTGTGCTATTAGCAAGCAGGAACTCTCGGAAATCTTGGAGAGCTTTGAGCCCCCCTGCGGGCTCCGATGCTACCAGCTGGCGGAGACCGCGGCAGTCGTCGAGTAGTTCCAGGGTCGACGGCAACCATTTGTTTATGGTAGCTATATTTTCAGTCAGTGGGGCCAGCGGCGCCAGTACGTATGAGCGACTGTCGCTGTTTATCTTTTCTATAAAATCTCCCTGGCTGTTTGACACCAACGCCAGATACAGCACGACGGCTAGCGCAGTAGGGCTGGCCTCCGCTTTTGTGTTGTCACAGTAGCTGGGCTGGACAAAAGGTAGTAGAGAGTCCAAGAGGCGAACAGTGATGAAGTTCGTGTTTGACTCCCCCAGCGCGTAGCAGTAGACGGCGACCCGGTCGACCGCCCAGCGGTCGGAAAGCCACACCCGCTCCCCCCGCCGTACACGTCCCAGGAGCAGGCGCGCATAGCGATGCATTAACAAAAACAGTTCCTCCCAGGCTCGTGGGGCTAGCCGCGGGTCCCACAGGTGCTGCGACAAGAGCCCGGCTTCGTTGGGCTGCTTGTACCCCAGCCAAAGAATGCTTTTGTCTTTGTCAAAGTTTGCCTGGTTGAGCAGAAAGCTCATTATCATCTCTCTCTGCTCTTCCGAACGAAAATCCTCCTGACTCTCGTTATTGGTCGAAGTTCTGTCTTGGTCCTGGATGAGGGTCGAATGGCACACACCGATTTGCGCCTGGAACAAGGCTACAGACCAATCCACATATTTCTTGTCGTAGCCGTCGGGTTGCACTCCACACACAAGGATGTCTGTGCGTCCGCGTGCCGCATGCTTCTGATAACACAACCATGTTCCGTTGTCATCTAACTTCTTTTTTCTCACTCCTTCTGGAGTGGAAAGTGTGTCATTCAGCAGTTGTAGCAAGTGCACGGGCTGGGGTGCACCATTAGGCTGCGCAGTGGCCACTTCGTCTAAGTATGTCGCCAATTCGCACCGTGCATCCCGAGATGGCTTGGCGCAATGGCTGCAGAGAAAAGCCCGCCTGAGGCAGTTTTTGTATTGCAGCGCCGCCTCAGCCAGCAGCCCACCGCTAGTGTCTGAAAAAGAAACAGCCACTGGCGGTAGGCTAGTGGCTGAGGAGGCGGAGCCGGCGGTGTAGGCCGCCAGCACTTGAAGGAAGGTTTGCAGCTGCTGATTGCTGAAGCGCATGCTGGAGACCAGGGAGATGGCTTCGCTTAGGATCCTGGTCTCGGACTTGGCGCCCCACAGTCCCCGAGCCTGCCCAAGCGCTAGCCGCAGCAGCCAGGCCTCCTCGCCGTCGTCCTCCGCCTTGGGCTTCCCCGCCGCAGCAGTATGCAGGCTGACGGCTACCAGGGTCGCCAGCATCCCCAAGCTGAGCCTGCTGCTCGGCGGCATATGCCGCCCGTCCGGGGGGGGATGGCACAGCAGCTCCAGCCAGGACAGGCTCAGCTCGCTCGCCGGCGCGTTCAACGCGTCTTCGCGCACGTCCGCGTCACCGAACAAGACCCGCGGGGGGCATGCCAGCCCGCTGCCGCGCGGGGGGCATGCTGCCCCCCGAACCCCCCCTGCCTCTCCTTCAGCCCGCGGCAGCGGGCTGGCATGCCCCCCGGGGTATACGAGGAAGTTGGCGGGTTTGAGGTCGACGAGCACGGCGTCGTCTTCGGGGTGGCTGGCGAGCCGTGCGACAAAGAGCTCGGCGTAGCGCCTGAGTGTTCTGTACGTGGCCAGCCAGGCGGCCCAGCGCTCCGCTGGGTCTGCGGAGCGCTTGCAGTACTGCTGCAAATCCCCGAGCGCGTACGCCGCCATGCTTCGAAAAAGGTAGATTGCGCCTGGCTCCCCAGCTTGATCGGCGCTAGCAAACTCCGTACAGGACCCGGTCGCCTTACGTAGAATCTTGGCAACCTCATCTTCCCAGGCTGTGCGGCATTTGAGACAAACCAGCCGCTTCTTCAGCATCTCTTGCTGGAGAAAGGCAGCCTCCGTGCGCTTGCAAAAGGACATAACATCAGGGAGCAGACATTGTTCATACTTGGTTTCTCGGTAGGCCCCGACCCCGGCACGGAACATGGCCAAGGCCCAGCTTACGCGCGCGTCGGCCTTGTCCACGCTGTCGAAATACACGAAGCCGTAGCGGTGCACCTCTCTCGGGGGGTCGCTGCCCGACTGCTGGGGAAAAAAGACTACGTGGTGTGCGCCCTGTGCAAGCCACGAGGATGCAGCACTGTGCGCAGCCAGCGTGCCTGCGAGTTTGCATTCCCCTTTCCCGACAACACAGGCTAACGAAGTCTGTGCATAGAGGTCTAGCCAGGCCTGCAAGACCGCGTGTAGCCTGTCTTTTAACTGCTCCAGAAGCGTGGGAGATGACATTTGCCCCGGCACGGGGCAACGCTGTTCCTAAAATATATATATACATGATCAGCGGGATGCTACAATAGCACAGCTATTGCAGGGAGAGAGCGAGAGAGAGAGCGAGAGGGGAGGGGGGGGGGGGAGGGGGAGAGGGGGAGAGGAGGAGGAGGGGGGGGGGGGAGAGGGGAGAAAGAGGGGAAGGAGGGAGGTGGGAGGGGGGGTGGGGGGGAAGAGGATTGATTCATATAAAAAGAGAAGAGAGAACAAGACTGCACTGCCAGCGCACAGACGCAACATGGGTGCCAAGAATTCCAAGAGCTCTGGAAAGCCACACAAAGCGATCGAGCAAGACGAGGCTGACTCATTGGGTGACAAAAGCTCTTCAGAAGAGCAACATTTGGTAGGGTTGCAAAAACAGTCTGAGCTGGTGAAAAGTTTTGCAAAGTATTTTGACTTCAAACCACCAACTAGTGGCAAAAACGCGATGCACATACTACAGAAGTCTCGACATATCACCTTAGCTTTCAAACATTCTGACGAAAATTTTGTTTGTCGCAACCGAAGCGGTACAACCGGGAAAAGGCCTGTAGATATGATACTCATATCTCAGGGGGGGGACGCTAAAGTGTACTTTGAATCACTCCAGAAGAACCACTGGACTTTTGGGGATGTTACGAGCTCAGTCATGCAGACACGTGCGTTACTTCCGTATGACTGGGCACTTCTCCGCGACGACGACGACGACGTCGCGGAGAAGCAGTTAATGGTCGGCTTCGAGCTGGAGGAAGATCTGCCTATGCTGGACGGACAAAAGTTTTGGCACAGTAGATCCCAAAATACGCAGATGCTTCTTATTATGCTGAAGGCACTTTGGTCGACGGCTGAGTCCTTGGCAGAGTTGTTCGTGCGTTCAGTGGGCCCTTCCATAGAACTAAACATTCGACAATCTTGGGGGTATCCCTTTTTCCGAAATTTTCCATGAAGTATATGGACTTTTTTGAAAACGTGTGGAAATGAAAGGAAATCAATTCACTGATTGCAGAACATATAAAAATAATATTAAAACATGTTTTTATTAATTGTAATACACTTTAACTTCATCTTCAGAGGTGGGCAGGAACCGGTCCGACACGGTAATCTTTCTCCTTTTTCATAGTCCCGGCTACTATGAATCTATGATGATAACAATGCCCAACATGCAGAATTTGCTTTTAAGTTTGTTTATCTT
>WBZZ01004271.1:110000-162500 GCA_019918135.1 Paulinella micropora | reverse complement strand
AAAGTTTGTGAAAACCGACCGGCATGATTTTGCATTTCCTTCCTAGTACGTACTCTCAACTCATGTCATCCCTTGCATGTTTCTGCTGCAACGTGTTTGTTGAAGCTATAAATGTCATTTCCTAACATTGCACGACCCAGCTTAATCTATTTTTCACAAACCAGCAATTCGATGAAACTCGTTTTTGGATTGCTGTTTTGCAAACTTTTGTGCAGAGATTTTATTGAGAGCATGACATTTCGAGAAGATGTAACAGCATTCCCGCTCTTTTCCCAGCTCAGAATGAGCGGGAATGCTATTCTTTTCTTCTGTACACAACAACCTGTGGAAAAAACTCTGCACAAAAGTTTGTGAAACTGACCGGCATGATTTTGCATTTCCTCCTCAATATATTATTATTATTATTATTATTATTATTATTATTATTATTATTATTATTATTATTATTATTATTATTGTTGTTGCTTGGAGCTGCCTTGCGGGGGTGTCAGTAGAGCCTATCGTCAAATCTTCGTACTCCCCTCACGGGTGAGACGATGGAGGCACATGTGCAGAAATGCATTCGCCATTGACTGAGAAGCACTATTATTATTATTATTATTATTATTATTATTATTATTATTATTATTATTATTATTATTATTATTATTATTATTGAGTCTTTGGAGCGGAGCCGCGTCACCGAACGGCCCCGTGCTACCAATGGAGGCACATGTCCGACAGGATCAAAGGCCAATTGACTGATAAATCTATTATTATTATTATTATTGTTATTATTGTTATTATTATTATTATTATTATTATTATTATTATTATTATTATTATTATTATTATATAGCATAGTTTAAAGAGGGGAGTATAGATACTAGCTTTAGTATAACTAGCTAGTGTGTGTGGCCTTCTATCAGTGAGCCTTTCTCTGTCCTTTTTTTTTTTAGTGATTCCCTCTAACGGGAAGCGCTGCCATTTTTTTCATGTGTATTTCAAACTTTAGGTATGCCATGCTGAGGGCTAGCAAGGCGCCGATATATGTGGCACACCGTGGTGGTGGCTACGGAGTCTTTGCTGATAATACCTTCCTCCTTCTTTTCAGCTTGGGCTCCTCGAACCAGGAGGAAAGTCTTTGCGTGCTGCAGATCATGCTGCATTTTCTGATCATTTCACTATGAAAATTGGGAGTTCCCTGCAAACAGGGATGCATCCAATTAAATTCATTAACGAATCGAGCAGGAATGCAATGCATCTCATCAACTCTTCATCGCAAGGGTTCAACAAGCTCGACGATGACACTTGCCGACCGAACGTGAAGGTAAATTATGTTAGTTGTTACATACATCCATGCAATGTAAGTTTTTGTTACGTGTGTTGTATTTTTTCTATAAATATTGTTGTAAATAATGTCAGGTCAGCAAGGGTACTCCTATTGTGACTGTCACCACCGCAATATCGAAAGATCAAGAGATTTTGCTCAGCTATGCGCCTAATCCAGACCTAGAGATAGCTACGCTGCCAAGCGATGCACATCCGGTCTGGTTGAAAGAGGCTGCCAAGGAAGGAGCTGAAATCCCAGTTTTCCTGTTCGAGACTGACATTGGTCATGTATGTTTCATCGTTCCTGAGAAAGAACATCCGCTTCCACTTAAGTCAATTTCCTTGCTTCATGAAGCAAAGGTTGAACTTTTAGCGTCGGTCAGCAGTATTAGTTCTGATGGAAAGCAACCGCTCTCCAGGTCATCATCTATTCCGCCGGAAAAAAGAGGAAGCTTCTCGACAGCGTGTCCTCAATTTCAGATAGTCGCCGCACGCTTCTGCCCAGGGAAAGCTCGGACATTACAGTCATCACAGAAAAATCAAGCTTGAGTGATGCACAGGTAAAAAATAAATAAATGAAAATTATTACTGAGAAGATTCTTTTTTACAGGCAGGTGTTCCTGACGTTGATGCTAACCTCGACAGCTGGAAACAGTCAGACAGTTCTACTGTCACTACAGGATATGATGTTAGTAGCTGCAGCAGCTCTAGACTATATCTTCCTACTGGCTCCATGGTAATTTTTTTTCTCTACCTGTCTATGTTCATGCTGGTTAATGTTCATAAGCGATCTTGTTTGCGTAGAACGTCGACGAAGAGTGTTCAGATACGGATTCAAACGGTGATGCTGCATCTATCAACCCTGGATTGCTTCCTCCTCTGGTCGGCGTGGACGATGCGGAATTATCCAACGAGCTTCGATTGAACTTCGACGAGCTTATGGAATCGAATGAGCTGTTGTATAACATCATGAGATTATCACCAATTCCTTACAGCAGACCACGTAAGAATCCAACGCGCCCCTACACGATGAAAAGTCGCACGAAAGGTGCAGTGAAGCTTCAGAGACCGTCTGCGCTCCAAAAACTGTTGGGGATTACCTTCGCCGACTTGGACAGGGAAGTTAAGTCTGTCTGCTGCAAAAAGTGGAAGTGTTATTCATTTATCGACACGCGTGATGTGCTTTACACGAGAGCGAAGAATGCGTCATCGTCTCTCAGTGAGCTTTATTCTTGGGCAGCTTCGCAGCTTGAATCGTTTCAAACAAAAACTGGATCGTTTCAGTATATGTATTTAACGGAGGCTGTGTGCAAAGTAGCCTGGCAGCGTATCTACGGGATCGGTGATAAAGTTTTGTCAAGAGCACACAAACTTCTTGCAAATAACACGAAGGTTTTGACAAAAAGCTACTCAACCGTTCCTGAAACAGAAGATGTGGTAGCAGTATTACTCTGCGAGAAGTTCATGGAGAGTTACCCGGAGATATGCAGCGACGGAATATGGAGGATGCAAGAAATGGCTCAGGACGCAGGAGTCCAAAACTATGTTCGCGAGAATTGGAAAGATATGTGCCTTCGGTTTGGTTGTTCGAAACGAGTTGATCCAAATAATCCTCCGACAGACAATACGATCAACAAAGTTTGGCGCATGGATTTTCCGCACGTCAAGTTTGTCAGAGGTATTATGCATATTTTCGTTATCATTACTTATTACAGGTTTGTTTTGCAGAAGGAGATTTCTCAAAATGCGAGATCTGCACAGAGCTTGCTGCTGATCATTCTAACGGTTTCAGGACTGAAGTAGAAGCTCAAGAATGGCGTCGCCGTAGCAGGCTTCATCACAAAATTCACAGGGCGTGCCGCGTTGCCAGCATGCAGCGCAAGAAGGCAGCACCAGCAGATTTTGCTGCCACAGTCATATCAGCCGATATGAAACCGCCAGTGAAGATCCCATCTTGCCGCCGCGCCGCGAAAGATTTCAAAGGAAAAATTGTGTTTCGCCTTTGCGTTGGAATCAATACCTGCTACACTACCGATACGCATTTTATTCTGACGTACCTTGAAGGCGCGGTAGAACACGGCGCGAACAGCAACATTACTATGCTTGCCGCACTTTTACATTGGCAACTTTGGAACCCTCGCACAATGCAAGCGTGGAAATTATATCTTGAGTGGGACGGAGCTGGTGATAACACCGCGTGGGCGATGCTGGGTTTCCTTGGGCTCAATGTCGTTGACAGAGGAATCCGTTTCCAAGTAGAGTCACATCGCAAGCCACCAGGGCACGGGCACGATGGAGATGATCAGGAATTTCCAGTTATGGATATCGGGTGGAAGAGCACCTTCCTGACAACTAACATCGCTCAAGCGTTATTAAAGCTCATTCTTGCATTCAAGAAGCAGCACAAGAAGAGGCATGTGCTGGTTGTTCTCGGATGTAACTACGACTGGATGACTCATTTTAGCCCGTGTATGAACAAGAGTTTCAAAAACTACAACAAACCCTTGGCATATAGAATCACCAAGAAAGATCCTGACGCTTTGCCGACTGTAGAGATCGCTACTTGGGGAGACGCACAGGATTTTCATGGAGTGCGTGATGATCCCAGAGGAGAACCGATCAATTTGTTTATCGGACGCCCCGGTAATAATATTATCTATCTTTCTCTTTCTCTCTCTCTCTCTCTCTCTATATATATATATATATATATATATATATCTCTCTCTTTCTCTCGTTCTATCTATCTATCTCTCTCTCTATTTATGACAGCGACCGACATGCCTCCCAAGCTTCCAGTCGGCTACTTCGTCAATCCGCGCCTGAAGAAGGATATTCGTGCTTTGGCTACTAAATACCTAGGGCCGGATGAGCGAGCACATGTGGAGGAAATGTTAGCAGGTGGAAATTTGACCAGAGTAGAGGTGGATGGAGATTACTTCGAAGGCGGCCTGCCCGGCCGTCCTGCTCATATGTCCTGTGTCGATGCAAAAGGCAAGGAATGGAGAGCAGAATTTCGATTGATCGACGAGCTACCTGTAAATTGGATGGAGTTGCCTCAAGAACGACAGGAGAAAATGAACGCACTTACGCGTTTGACCGATGAAGAGCTGCTGTCCTTACCACGCACTTATTTTGTTAATGAAGGACGTCCTCCAGCTCACCCGAGATGGCGTGGTGCAAGACAGCTTACTAGCGAAGAAAAGCAGGAGCAGGATTTAGCATTTGGAAATGCTTCTGAGCCTTGGCGGAAAATTCTCACGTTGCTAAGATCGTCAGAGGAAAAAAAGCAATTTGCGTCCAAGCAGATGGTAGTTAGCGAATTGAAATCATGGATGAGAATGCATGGTGTTGCAACGCAAAACTCCGATCGGAAACAGTTCAAGAAGGCAGAGCTTATTGAACAAGCGTGGAACCATTTCGAACGATGCGACTGTGGGTTCCCTGAGGAAGAAGAGCTTGGTGCTGCTCAGCCTGCAGAACCAGTGGCAGATTCAGAGGATGACTTATCTGATACTTCATCTTCCAGTTCATCAACTGACTCATCGTCTGATCGATCTTCTGGTTCAGAGGAAGAAAAGCATGGTATTAGTTTTCTTCTTCTTCTTCTTCTTCTTCTTCTTCTTCTTCTTTTTCTTCTTCTTCTTCTTCTTCTTCTTCTTCTTCTTCTTCTTCTTCTTCTTCTTGTTCTTCTCCTCCTTAACATGATGCTATCCATATTGTAGATGATTCAGATCGCTCCGACGCAAGTTGGAGAATGCGTAACTCAGGAATCCGTTTGCGCGGACGTCGCCGCGCACGTCGTGCTGCGGGTGGACGTGGACGTGGACGTGGACGTGGTCGTATGTGATTATTTTTTTTGAATGAATTTTTCTGGGTCCGACTTTTTCATAATGGTTTTTGTCTAGGGCAACTGCAACTGTAACGCTTCTTCTAAAAACTGAAATTAGAAATTTGTTTAACTCTGATAATGCACCAGAATCTGATGTGAAGCGTCCTCCCTCCGACCCATTCCCCCCCCCCCCCCCCACCCCCCCCCTCCCCCCTCTACGTACCAGCGTACGTCACAGCGGGCAAACAGAATTTTTTGAAGGTAAAACCATGTCTTAATATAGTAAAATGCTTAATATAAGCAAGAATAAACAGTAAAAGCAAATTCTGCATGTTCGGCATTGTTATCATCATAGATTCATGGTAGCCGGGACTACGAAAAAGTAGAAAAATTACCGTGTCGGACCGGTTCCTGCCCACCTCTGAAGATGAAGTTAAAGTGTATTACAATGAATAAAAACATATTTTAATATTATTTTTATATGTTCTGCAATCAGGGAATTCATTTCCTTTCATTTCCACACGTTTTCAAAAAAGTCCATATACTTCATGGAAAATTTCGGAAAAAGGGATACCCCCAAGATTGTCGAATGTTTAGTTATAGCCCTCGAAAGTATTTCTGGCGAATTTCTGGTCTGGATATCGCGGAAGGAGGCACAGCCCCCGCCAGACCAGGAAGCCCCGCCGCCTGCTGGGGAGCCAGCAGGCAGCAAGGAAAAGGAAGCAAAGGAGCGGGGGGGAGGAGAAGGAAAAGGAGACTACTCCGAACGGTGCCTTCTTTTTAGCGCGTTACAAACTTTGCGACTGCAAAGACAACGAGAAATACCTCGGCAGCGTAAATAAGACGGATGCATCACTGAAGTGGTCCCTTTTTGCGATTCTGCTGACTGGTGTCAGTCGGAATCAAAGCGCACGTAGCGACCAGGAGCCTCCTACAGACGTGTGGAGGAAAGCTCTTTGCGATTTTATGGATACCATCATCACAAGATCGACACCAAAGAATAAACAGAACTCTTTAATAGAGACAATCAATCTACTGCAGAAGTGGGGCCAAGTTACAAAGCCAGGCGACGAATTTAGTGCTCTTGCCAAAGAGGCAGAGGAAGTTCTAGGTATAAAGACAATGCCAGCGAAAGCAGAAAGTCTCGAAGAAGTTTAGCTTCGAGATTCGTTCGGAAATACATTAAAAAGAGATCTCTACCTTGTAGATAAATTGCTACCAGAAGACTCAAGAGCAGAGTCTTCCGTAAAAGCCCCTGCGCCGTCTGTTTGCAAGGGTGCAACCGGCACGTAGCCCTCGGTCCCGCGCGTCGCATGCAGGCGCCAGCCGCAGGGGCATCTCAGCGAGCCCCGGCGCCTGCACTGATCCGCCGCGCACAGCAGCATGCACGCCAGCAACACCAGCAGCAACCAGCGGAAGACATCTTGCCACCAGAACAAGGCGGCGGGCGTCTCCCAGACGCGGCTCGACGCGTGGTACACGGTGCGCGGGCCCTGCAGGTACTCGCTGGCGTTGAGCACGTGCAGCCGCTCCAGCTGGCCCAGCACCTGTACTTTGTGCACGCCCTCCCACCAAGCCTGTGGACTGGCTTGCCGTGTGCTGCCGCCCTCGTTGGCAGCGACGGGTTCCTGCTCGCGCAACACCTGCGCCAGAGAATCGGGCAGGGCTCCGCGCTCGTCCAGCGGGTCGGCGAACGAGAAGTTGGCGCTCCAGATGCCGTCGTACCACGGCAGCGCCAAGGACGACATGTAGCGCAGCAGCACTAGGTACGGCATGCCCACGCGCTGCGGGTGGGCCGCCATCAACACCGGCAGTTCTGTCAGGAAGTAGCCGGTCGGCAAGTACCTGCCGTCCTCTTCTGGCTCCGGGGCTGGCAGTGGGAAATGTCCCTGCGCCGACGGCCCCGCCGGGCCCTGCTCGATTCTTAATAGCTCCAGCCCCGGGTCTGCATACACACCGCCGCAGTGGTGCAGCAACACCAGCCCCGCCACCGCCCTCTTGTGCACGGGCGAGTCGCCCAGCAGCCCGTACAACTGGTAAAACTCGCGGTACACGGTAAAAATCAAGCAGCTCACTTGCTGGTGCGGCCACAGCTGATGTTGCGCCAGTGGCAGCAGCGCAGAAAAAAAGAAAGAATAGTTCCACAGTTCAACTACACGGTCGAGGGGCTCCTGCCCCATGACGGCCACCTGGTGCACACACGCGAACGGCCTGTCTGCACAACCCCTGCACTTATCTAGCCACCCGCTCAGAATCTTGGGGCAGGTGTACTTATTGGCCTCTTCCCACACGGCTGTGCTGGCTACCAAGGCGCAGGACACCATGGCCGCCACCACCACTAGAGCTCTGCCCGCCATCTTCTCTCTTCTTAGCCAATGAAGACCCACGCTGGACTGCACAGCCGAGCGAAAAGGAGGGCAGCACCATCCCCCCCCTCCCCCCTCTCCCCCCCCCCCCTCTCCCCTCTCCCCTCTCCCTTTTCTCTCTCTCTCTCTCTCTTTTTCTTTTCCTTTTATTAACAAAAAAAAAATATAAGAAAAATAAAATGTCCACCGACGGGGACTCCGCGGCCGATTCGAAAAAGGTCTTTCGGACAATACCAAAGCCCCAATCTTACTTCTATTGCAACTCTTTATGGCTGAAGCCGGTTATACGAGAAGTCATCACAGGCGAGCTGACGATCGTCTCTGCAGCGGGACGGGAGTTGCAGGAAGCCTACAAAGAGAGCGGCTGCACACAGCTGATTGCGGCAGCCTACAGCGCCGGCAGTTGGCACGAGGCTGGACTGCCGCCCAGCTTAGGCAAGCTATGGGTTATGGGCCCGAGCTGGCCGGCCGAGCTTAAGCTGGGGCCAAACTGTCTGGTGGCGTTCTGGGGCGACGGCGCCAACCGGCTGGGCTTCCTGGCGCAGCTCCAGCCTCATGCCAACTGCCGGCGTGGCCTGCGCGCGATCGCGTGCGCCAACATAGCGTCCAACCTGGCGCGCAGGCTACCGAGCCAGCTCAGCACCGCCAGGGACCGCAACAATCGGTTCAAGGCGACCGCCTGGGCGCACACGCTGCTCTTCCAAGCAAAAGGCGCGCAGGCCACCCCCGGCCAGTCTGATTATTTTTTCCGCCGCGCCAAAAGTCACTTCTTACCGGCACTCGACGAGGCCGAGAGCAGCATGCAGCAAATCACCGACGATGCTCGGAAGGAGGAGCAGCAGATCAAATTTTACAAAGAAGCCGACCTTCAGAGAGGGCCGTGCGTGGTCTCCTACAATTCTTACTTCTACGTGCTCTACTGGCCCGGCTACGGCTTCACACTCGCGTCCCGCCGGGACATACCCCCTTGGGACAAGCCGCGTTTTGTGGCAGAGTTTCGCACTACGCTGTACCGCAGCAGCGGCGGCTGCTGCGGTACCGATCAGGCGGTCTCGCCTTCGCGAGACCGCACGCTATGGGAGCGAGAGCGGGCAACCTTTATGAAGGCGGGCAAAGCGATGGTCTATATCGACAGAAGAGATCAGCCCAACCTGCCCGACGCCCCCCACGTGGAGCGGGCCACCCGCATTCCCACGGTTTCGCTGGGGCACTGCGCCCTGACCAGCCCGCGGCCCGACAAGTGCAACGCCTTGATTGTACGCCTCAACCACCGCAATTTTCATCTGTACCTCAAGCCCGGCCAGGGCCTGCTTGCGCACGACTTGCTGCTGGCAGAGTACGGCTGGGAGGACAGCTTTATGCAGACCAGGGGGATCCAAGACATCTCCGCCGACGCCCTGCATTGCGACCTAAAAAAACACCCGAACTGGCAGGCCGAGCTAGAAAAACAAATGCTCTCCCACAAAAAAGAAGATCCTGCGTCTCCGACCACGGCCTGTGCACCGCTTCAAATCATCAGCGGCGGCTCTTGGCGGTAGGGCCGCGCGCCCCCCCCCCCCCCCCCTCCCCCCCTCCCCGTCTCCCTCCCCTCCCCTCTCGTCTCTCTCTCTCTCGGGATGGGGGAGGGGGGAGGGGGGAGGGGGGGGTGCCCGGCACACCGGGGGCGCCCCCCCCCCCCCCCCCCCTTGATGCGCGGGTGTGTGTGCCCCCCAAGGTCTCCCGGCGACCTTGGGGGGCGCACAGATTTTCTTGGAGCCTTTTCCCCCCAAACCAATTGAAGCAGATGAGCAAGCGCACAGCAGCAGCGTCGTCGAGCAGTTCGGGTCGCGTGCCCAAAAAAAACAAGGTGCAGGAAGAAGGCCGCGAGCAAGTAGACTGGGATGCGACGTCTTCTGAAATTGCGGCTGAAACGAAAGCGGCAGCGGCGGCGGGCGGCTCCGCGGGCTCGGCGCGCCAGTTTTTCCCGTTCGCTGACCCGAGCTCGATGCCCGAGACGTTGCTGCGTGCGAGCCTGCAGCCGCCGAACGAGCTGGAGGGGCTTGTTCCCTTGGGAAAACTGCCCCCCGACCTGCGGGCGTCGCTGGGGGATGTGTACCAGCAGGTTCTGACGCAGGACATCTGGCCCAGCCTGGTGAACACGGATTTTTTTGCTGAAGCACACGTACGTCAAGGTGCACAAGGACGAGGCGACGGGTGAGGAGTGGCTGCAGCCGGCGCGCTTTGTGGGGCCGGGGCGCAACGCGTACCTGATTCAGCGTTTGCCGTCGATCAAGGAGCCCAACAAGGAGATCGTGACGGTCCGCTTCACCCAGCAGCGCCCGTCCTCGGGCGAGCGCAAGGGGGCCTGCCGCAACTTGGTAATTGCGTCCCCCCCCGCGACCGTGGGTTCGTGCGACCTGTTCGTGTCCAAGCACGCGACGAACAGAAGCAGAGGCTGGGCCGCATCGCGTACGGTTCGTTTGCGAACCCGGCGGACTTTGCGCACCGCTACAACATCAACCCGGAGGAGGACTGCCTGCGCCCCGAGCGGATCCAGCGCAGCTTCAGCACGGTCGCGCTCCCGTCCAAGGCTGCGCCCGCGCTGCGTGTCGTGAAGGCGGACGGCAGCTCGTACGAGGTCGGGGGCCTGGCCGTAGTGTTTGATCTGTACCTGGACTTTCTGGCCGTGTGGTGCGTGCTGGACGCGCTCGAGGACCCCGAGAGTGCGCCGTTGGTGTGCCAGGCCATGCCGTGCGTCAACAGCCGCCTGCAGGATATCTCGACGGACATGGGGCTCAGCGCCGACGCGCAGGGGGTGTACCCGCGCCAGGTGCTCGCCAAGTTCCGCGACGTGGTCATCCGCTCCAAGACGGCCGAGATCAAGGCCATGACGGCGCTGGAGCGCAAGTCCAACTCGCGCTACATCAAGAACGGCGGCTTCTTCCAAAAGACCGAGTCCCAGGGCGGCGGCTCACAGGAGTTCACGCTCGTGACGCACTGCAACTACTCTTTCCCGAACGTGGACCTCAGCGCCAGGTACAACAACAAGGGCAAGCCCGCCGGCGCCGGCGGCGCAGGCGGCAACCAGCCCAGCAGCAACCCGTCGGAGCTCGACAACAGCAAGCTCAAATTCACCGAGCTCCTGTTCCGCGACATGCGGCGCGAGTCCCACCCGCTCATGACTGAGGCCGCGGCCATGAAGGCGGTTCGCAACGGCTCCGTCATTACCGTCGGCTTCACCATCAGGGCCAGCTTCGACCCCTTGTCCAACGGCGCCTTCTGTCTCAAGCGCGTGCCCAAACTCGTCTGCGTCTAGGATGCCTCGGGCGCCAGCAAGAAGACCGAGGAACTCGGCAAGCCCTCGGCGCTGCCCGGCTGGGAAGGCGGCGGCTTCGCCCCCGACGAACTGGACGACCAGCCCGGGCCCAGCAACAGGCAGCTGCGCATCGCCAACGTCCCGCACAGCAGCAGCAGCGCCGAGGCCGACCTGCGCAAGCAGCATGCGCTCGAGGAGGAAGACGAGGCTCTACTCAGGGACATTTGAGAGAAGAAGGAAACCGGCAACCTAGCGCTGCGCGCTAGGCTTCAAAAAAAAACCGACCAAGCAAGCAAGAGTCTTTTTTTTTTATTAAGTTTTGTTTTGTTTTGTTTTTTTTTCTTTCGGTCATTAAAAATTAATTTTAGTTCTTTCAGCCAAGTTCCTGACCCGGCTCCGGCTCCGGCCTAGTAGCTTCTTCCGTGCGCCTTTTCTCGCCGCCGCGCAGAAAAACAAAGTCACTGTTGTGTAGCTCCAACGCGACGGACCTCGCCGGGGCCCTCGGCGCCGGCGCGTGGATGTGCACGTGGGGCTTGTACACAAACAGGTAGGCCTCTTCGCTCTTGCCCGCAGGTTGCGAGCCCGGCACCGTGTGCGCCCGAGCGCGCCGACGCCTGCTGCCCACACGCAGTGAGTCCCGGCTGCTGCCGCTGGGTTCTTTGGCTAGCTGGATCGGAAGTGGCGGGGACCAGCTGATGCGGCCGGGTTTGGCAACCCGGCCGCCCTCTTCCTGGCCGCTGCTGCTGTTGCTGTAACCGTGCAACGACCTGAGCTCCTCGTAGGTTTGTTGGTGTGAGGGCAGCAGCGTCCAATGCAGTGACGCATGGCACTTCTTGAGATCCGCCACGCATTCAGGCGGCTTGGGCGGCACCTCCCCGGGCGCCACGACCCCCGACGCCTCTTGTAGCGCCTTTTCTAACGCACAGACCCAAAAGATCTCTCCCTTGGGAACATTCATGCCCTTTGTCTGAGGCCAAGAGAGAGAGGGGGGGAGGGGAGGGCGCGGGGGAGAGGTGGGAGGAAGAGGGAGAGAGAGAGAGGGGGGGAGGGGGGGAGGAGGGGAGCGGGGGGAAAGAGGGAGGGGGGGGGGGGGAGAAATGCTGTGCTCCCGCACCCCTCCCTCCCCATTAGGTTTTTTCCGGCTCTCTCGCGCGTAATAGTAGTTAATAAAGAAAATGGCTGGTGGTTCGGTCGAGCCCGGCTGGGCTCTGGTTATCGTGTACATGCAGAACGATTTTATGCACCCCGGTGGATCAATGGCTGTGAAAGACAAAAATGCAAGGGCGGCTTGCATCGCGGAAGTGCGCCAGCTAGCCAATATTGCTGGCTGGGATCTGGTGGTGTTCACGCGCGACAAGCACCCAGCTGAGTGTAAAGAAGGCGCGGTTTTAAAACCTGGCCACGTATCTTTCGCCAGTTCGAGCTATCACACCACGGACCCCGAAAAGGAAAATAAGGCTCAAAAGGGCGATAGGATTGGTTCGTATAAGATCAGTACGTACACGGTGATGGACAGAACGACAAATGCTACGAAGACCATCGGTGCGTCTGAAGTACAAAACAAAAATTATGAGAAACCCACCGCCCAGTCTGTGACATATTCTTTTCAGCAGAGTGTGCTGCAGCCGGGGAAAACGGAGACGACCGAATGGAAGGTTGCAAAGCAAGACTTGTGGCCTGACCACTGCGTCATGGGCGGTTGGGGTTCCGACGTCGTGGACGAACTGCGCGACCTAGCACCCGCGTTTAGACCGGGAGACGGTGCGCCAGGCCAGGGTTTACTCTATTCTTCTTATATCTCTGCTACCGTCTTGGAAAGAGGCACGCTTAGCCTACCTGCGGGGGGAGCGCGCTACAGGTCCCTGTTCTTTGACAAAGGCATGGACCGCAAATATGATGCGTATTCCGCCGTGTTTGAGAATGTGGAGGCTGTTGTGCAGCAGCAGCAGCAGCAGCAGACGGCGAAAAGGGAGGTTCGGAACGTCAACCCTTGGAGCATCGCCTCGCCCAAGTGCACTTTAACGCAAATCCTACAAGCCCAAGGTATAAAAAAGGTCTGCGTGGTCGGGGTCGCCGCCGACTTCTGTGTCAAAGAAACTGCGCGAGGCCTGGCCGAAAAGAAGTTCAAAGTTGTCGTTGTCAAATCAGCAACGCTGGCGATCGGAAGCAAGGTTGGCTGGGGAGAAGGGGAGCTGACTAAGGTCGAGGCCAAGGAAACCACCACAGAATTCTGCCGAGAGGCATGGATGCAGAAATCATACGTCAGCTCCGTTTGGGATTCGACCTCAAGGGCCGCGCGCAAGCTGTACTCACAAATCTCGTTCCGGCTCAAAAAAGACACCGTCCAGTTGCTGATTGCCAGGGCCACGCTGGCCCAAACCGAATTGAATACAAAGCAGCAGCCAAATTCAGTATCGGGATCGGCCAATGCCCATTCCAATAATGCAGACCACAAAGAGGGTTTTTGGCTTTCCAAAATACCGGCAAATGGTAATTACATTATGGATCTCGTGCGAGATATCAATAGCAACTGGGGGCCTATGTACACCTGTCTGTCGTCTGAGTGCAGAAAACCTCGGACGAAAGAGCAACTTGGCGACAATCGACGTCCAGAGTTTGCTCGTGTGTTGGAACAGGAGAAAGCAGCACTCACAGCTTCTGTGTACTCTGAGGAGCTAGGTTTGACAGGGAGGGCGCAATTCATAGCGGCGATAGCTGACCTGGCTATGCCCTTCACCTCCTCGATGGGCCCGAACGTTATCTTGTTATTCGAGAAGACCGACGCCAGTGATTATCCGTACGGCAAAACAAGGATCAACGTGTTTGACACCGGCGGCGACTCGAAAGACTCTGCTGCAGAAACAGTCACCCGTGCACAAGCGCTGTTGGCGGCCAAGATGGGTTTTGTGGACAGGTATGCGTTGGCCATGCTCGACCTACTGTTGAAAAACATGGAGACATACTTGTTTGATTTCACTCACGTGTACAAGAAAGGCACCGTTCCGGAGGCTGTTGACGCAAAAAAGATCGACGAGAAGAGACGGGGCTATATTGCACAGATGCGACAGGGTGTGAGCAGTGAATACTGGCTTTCACTGACCGTTCGGGGCCTATCGAATCCCCAGGTGAAGCTCCCGTTTGCCGACTGTCGTGACTACTTTGTGGTGTATGACGGGCTTCTCAAGGTGTATGAAAATGCCTGCTCGTTTTATTCTAGCGGGCAGTCGTTAGGGGGAGAAATCTCCCAACTGACGGCGCTGAAGGCATTCGGCTGGGATTGGCAACTGTATTTTCAGACCTACGTGGACTCCAGACAAAGCAAAGATGACGGAGCCAAGGTCCCGCAGTTTTCTATCTGTTCGCCACATGCACAGAGCTTTCTTTACCCAGTCCAAGGAAGATATGCCCAGACCGACGAGGAGTTCATGAACGCCTACGAACGGGTGGTTGACAGAATGGCTGACTGGTTTGCCAAGGATTACGGCTCACAGGACGCCGTCAAGCCCAAGGCCTTCGTGGACGCACACGCTTGTCTTCACATGTGCAACCAATTTCTTGCCACGCAAGAGAACAAAGCTTCCCCTGCGCCCCTGCCCGTAAATACAACAGAACCATCTGCTGCTAAACAAAAAAGAATTTCTGCGCGCAAAAAGCACAATTTTTCTCCTCAAAACGGTAGGTCTTTCGACAGGTTTGAAAGTAATAGCTTCAGTCAAGACTCGCAAAAAAATACACGCAATTGAAGAGACCTGAAGTTTCGATGAAAGTTAATTCCTTTTCCCATACTCCGCTGCATGGCAGATTTCTTTGTGCCAAGGAGTCAATAGCTACAAGTTCTTTTTAATTAAAATAAAATTATTGAAAAAAAGCGGCGATACTGTTACCAGAGCTCGAGGTCGGAGAGGTCCAGTCCCTGCATGGCGCGACGGGAGGCCTGCGCGGAAAAACGAAGAGCCGCACGCGTTGTCGCCGGCGACAGGTACGTGGCTTTGGCTGGTAATAGCATGGAGCCAAATTTGGCATTCATGATCTGTGGGATTAGGGCATAATTGCGTGGATGGTCCAGCCCGCCCTGCGCCGCCGGCACGATGTGATCGATGTTGAACAAAAGTCTGCGCCGCCCGTCCGTACCAAAGTATTGCGCAAAACAAGGGAGCCGACGGTTCTGCAAGATCCATTTTCTCACCAGCGCGCGCGACATGAAGCGTTTTTCGTTGCACAATGACACTACACGCCCCAAATAGACCGGGCGCGTCCGTATTTCAGATAATGGGTGCAGATCTGACAACTGTCTTTCGATGGCCGCCAGCCCCTCCTTCCCCACCTTGTCGTCCAACAGCCAAGAGTCATCGTCTTTCAGGCGCACCGAGTCAGGCGCAATGCCGAGAAAGCTAAGTAAATCACTAAGAAACACACAGATTACAGCAGGTCCCCAGGAGCCGTCTCCTTGAGTAAAGCGCACCATCTGCGTCTTCAGAGCCCCGCCGCAGGCCGCTTGTTTATCTGCGTTTGCCCGAGCTTTTTCTACATAGAGGCCCGTGGTCTGCTCCGAACAACCGAGCAGCTTGACCAGCAGCGGAAGCAAGGGCACCAGCTTTTCTCTGGCCACAACTTCTGGCATTCTTTTTTTGGGAAAAGCAAGAAACTACAATCTGCCAAGGAAAGGCAGTGGCGCCCCCCCCCCCCCTCCTTTTTTTTCCAGGGAAAGGGGGAGGGGGGGGGGGGCTTCCACCCCCCCCCCCTCCCCTGCCCTAGCCGACACAGGGTTGCATGTAGAGCGCAAGGTTAAAACAGTAGTTCACAAAGTCTGCTATCAAGGGCCTGTCCAGGCCTGTGGCCTGGGCGCAAGAAAGTTGTTGTAGAGTCCAGCCAGAGAGACCGCGCTGGCAGAGGCCGCTGGCAAGCAGAGAGGCGGGTAGGCGCCTTAGGACAACGCGCGCCTCCGCCAGGCTGTTCCAGGCCTCTAGAAAGGGGCCGCCGTCGCTTCTCCGTGCCAGAAGCTGCCACAGACAAGCACAAAAAGCCCGCTGTATTCCACTGCCGGGCTGTCGTGCGGCACGGATCAAGGGCTTGGCCAGCACTTGTAGCACTGTGTGTAATATTTCTTCTCCTTCGACGTACAGCGGTTCGGGTGCGGTCCCGGGCTGCTGTGCCGAGGAGGGGGGGCTGCCCCGAGCGATGAGTGTTTGCATGCAGAGAATATTGAGATACCAAGAGAGTGCGTTGGCGGTCCTGAGAGACTGCGGGGCCACGCCGTCGGCGTGGAGGAGAGCCAGACGCCTAGGGGGTATCGTGTGCAGGCCTCCGTCGCCCACCAGCACCCAATCCGCGGGGCACACATCCCACCAAAGCAGGCCTAGCTTGACGCAATGACTGAGCAGCCTGGCGGCGAATCTGCGTTGCTGCCAGAAACGGCTTTCTCCAGAAAGTTGGGCTGGCGCACGCCCTGAGACACCAGATAGACAGCCCCAGGTTTTAACTTGCTGGCGTCGTCTCCCAGTACCAAGCTGCTGGGTGCCGCGCATAAGCCCTGCGCAGCCAGCTGGTACTGTAAGGAGGCGTAGAGCAGAGAAAGCGTGGGGAAGTCGGCGTCCTGGTGGCTCTTTATGTCATATTGCTCAGCGAGCAATATCCACTCCAGTGAGTTAAAGCCCTGCGCCAAATCTCCGGGCTGGACGTACAGTCCTTGCTCGGCTTGCCGAGCGCTGGGCAGCACGACACAGAGCCCTTTGTTGTGCACGACAGACAGTGTGTGAAAAGCACCGGCTAAGCAAAGTTCCCCTGGGCTAGGGCCACCTCGCGGCGGCTGCAGGGAATGGTACAGGACGTCCTCGTCGCTAGCGGCCTGTCCTGGGCCACGGGTGCTTCCAGTCACGAGACGATCAGCAGTGCTCAACAGGCTTAGAACTGTGCTAACCATGACCCCTCGAAAAGAGCCTGTTCTTACAAACAATAAGACGACAGAATCCCGCACTTTCCATCCCCCCCCCCCTCTCCTCCCACACATCCCCGCCCCCCCCCCCCTCCCTTCTTTCTTTCTTGCTTTCGTATACTAGTCTCTCTTTCTCGCTCGCTTGCCTTGGTGCAGTTCCTTCCTGCCCCTTCTAATGCAAGGCGCCGGTGCATGGCCACAATCGACCAAGAAACTTTTGCAAGCTTACCTGAAACACAAACACCCCGACGGCGACCCCGGTACCTGCTACGGCTGTCTGGAAGAATCTCCTCAGAAAGAACTGGTACTGCAGCCGCGCACAACCACGCTTAGTAACGTGGAGGTCCGGCAATGTGCCCCGTGCCTTGGGAAAGCGCGGTGTCAAGACAGGTGCGTAGTTTTTGACGCGCGAGAAGCGGCTGCCTGTGGGCTCGTGATGCTGAAGTCTAGTGCAGGCCTTCGCGAGGCGTACTTGCCCCTGCGCATGTATGCACTGGAGCTAGACGGGGCTTTTGCCTTTGCTATAGCGTGCCAGAGCTTGGAAACGGCGGCAAAGTGGAAATGTGTCTTGTGCCAAGACGGACGGATCACCTCGGAGCTGTTTTTCTTTTTGCGCAACATGGCGCGCAGGGCGACTGCTAGTGGTTTGCTTGGGGAGCTGCCATACCAGTGTCAAGAGGCTAGAGATTTTTGGTCATCGTGGTCCAGTGAGGCTCTGTGCCCCTACACGTCCGTTCGTGGCCCCGAGGTGCTCATCAGGCTGCGCAACTACACAATGGCGTTGGACTCTTACACCAAGCATGTCCACGCGCAGGGGCACTGCAGATTCTGTACGCAAGAGGCCGCCGAGAACCCGTGCGCGCGGGCCCGCGCTCTGTTTAACCCTCGCATGGCGTGCCTGATCATCGGACGCGTCCCCAACCAAAAGGGCTACTACATGCCCGTGGAGCTTCAGTGTGAGGTGGGGCGTCCGGCCAGGGTCGGTCTGGCGGCGCTGAAATCACAGGGGCAGGTAGAGCCCGGGCAGGCACTGCTCTGCATGCCTTGGTTAGAATTCTTAGTTTATGACCGCAACCGTGTCTCCCTTTACGTGGCTTGGCAAACCGCTGTGTGGTCTAAGCTGGACTTTTGGCTTCACTTGGCGTCCTACTGCACTCCCGGCAAGGCCTTCTTGGACGAGTGCTTAAATTACGCGCTGGCCTTGTATTATCACACGACGGGATCTGACAAGGTGCCTGGCACGAAAAAAAGTTTCTTTAATAAAGGACAAGAAAAGCAACAAGTTTTATTAATATTGAGAGAAAGAGAGAGAGAGAGAGAGAGACTTAGTCGCCGCGGAACCCCGCGAAATAGACGGTTCTGGTCTCCACGACCATGTCGTTGCAGCTGACGCACCTAAAGATGCTCTGCAAACTATCTATCTTTGCTGCACACCCCTCGCAGAGCGCAGCGTGACCGCACGGAAAGCACACGACATTGACTTCCTTGTCCACGCAGGTAACACAAAGGAGCGGGTCCGCTTTTCTGGGCTTGGTCTCTTCTAAGAGCACACCCATTGTTTCCGCGGCTGCCTTGCAGCCCTTGGCGGGGGATTCGCCCCCCAGCTGGCTAACGGCCGGCGGCTTGATCACTTTCCTGGCCAGTCCCTCGGACTCTGCTCCCAGAACATTCAAGGAACACTCTGAATTCAAAATCCTGTGGCAAAGATTGGACATTTCTTGCAGTAGAATTCTAGAAGTCGAGTCGCAGATTTTGAGCTCCAGGCGGTTACTCTCCACTTCAGCCCGAAGACGATTGACTTGTGCGCGCAGTAGTGCGGCGGGTAGGGACTCTGTTTCCATCTCAATTTTTCTTTTCGGTGTGTAGGCCTGCTTAAATAAGAAAAAACAAGCAGAAGAGATCTGCTTAGTCTTCTTCTCCCTCCCCCCTCCCTCCACTCTCTCTCTCCAAACCGTCGGGAGGGGGGGGGGCGTCCCCCCCCCTCCCCTCCCCTCCTCCCCCCCCCCCCCCCCCGATCCTTTTCGCCCCTCTTTCCCCCCCCCCCCCCCTCCCCTGTCCCCCCCCTGGTGCGGAATGTAAGCAAAGAGTACAAGAGGGGGGAGAGGGGGGCGGGGTGCGCCCCCCCCCCCCCCTCCCATTTCTTGTTTTTTCCCCCTTGGCCCCCCGTTTTTGTAGCACCAGGAGCGTGTGCTTGCCATAAAGTAAATTGTGTGTAAACCTGTCCCGCACCGCACCGCACCCCCTGCTCTCTCTTGCCAAGGCCTGCATCTGAGTATCATGGCCGGGAGCACCAAAGCAAGCGCGCGGCCTTGGCCAGAACCGGAGGAGCTGTACGGTTTTGCGGGGTGTCACCCTTTTGAGACGGCGCTACAGGATGACGAAGAAGAGGAAGAAGAAGAGGAGGGGGAGGAGGAGGAGGAGGGGGAGGAGGAGAAGAAAGGTGTAGAGAGAGGGCTGCGAGAAGGGAAGCACGAGGGCGAAGCGAGACTTGATTCGTGATGCTAAGTGCTGTTTGCAAGTAACGCTGCCTTCGCGTTTTATGTGCCGGCCGACCCCGTTTGGTTCGGACGCGAGCAACGTGCTGACGGAGGGTTACAACATGCTGGCAGCACTAACCCTAACCCTAACTTCAATTGAGGTTACAACATGCTGGCAGCACTGTGGAGGGCGATCGCGAGCCACCCGCAGCTGCAAGGGAGCGTGGGAGGGTCGCGTGGGGTCCCGCACAGCGTAAAGGCGATCTCCGTTTTGCTAAACGAGAACAAGCAGGTGGTGGGGCACTCGCTGTGGCTGTGGATCAACCGGGACGACTTTAGCCCGTGTCGTTTCGTGAACAAGCTGCTGAAGTACCAAGGTCAGTACCAGACGCCAGAAGACACAGGCTGCGACTCGGAGGACGAGGAAGAGCAGGGCGAGGCGGGGGGGGAGGGCGGGGGGGCGGAGCGCGAGGACGGCGAGCTGGTGGACACGGAGGCGGAGGAGGACGAAGTGAAGGGGCGTGGGCGGGGGAGGGGAAGAGGAGGGGGAGGGGGAGGTGGGAGCGGGGCGCGCGGCGGCGGCAAGGGGCGGAGCTCCCGGGCCAAGACGCGGCCGCCCTTTACCAAGTGCCCGCTGGTGCTGACGTACCGGCGGTATTTGCGGCAGGCGTGCGAGACG
Source organism: Paulinella micropora (assembly GCA_019918135.1). Taxonomy (NCBI): domain Eukaryota; phylum Cercozoa; class Imbricatea; order Euglyphida; family Paulinellidae; genus Paulinella; species Paulinella micropora. The sequence continues at coordinate 142,611 of WBZZ01004271.1, read as the reverse complement.
CTGGAACGCTACACGAGCATGGTGAAGTACCTGCGCGTCCCGCGCGACGAGGGCGCGGTGCGCAGGTGTCTGCGCGACAGCGCGGGGGTTGGGCGTGTGCGCACGGGCTCAGTGCTGGACCCGGTGCTGTTTATGAGCCCCAAGTACATGAGGTTCGGGCTGCCGGCGGACGTGTTGGCCGAGCAGGTGGACGAAGGCAGCTACGTGCGTGCGGGGGCAGGTTTCTTGGCGCCCTGGCCTAATTTTTTCTGGCGGTTGCCGGGGGGCCTGCCCTGCGCGTCGTTTGTGAACCTGCGCCTGCCGCTGCCGCGGCCGACGGACCTGGTGGAGGAAGCGCCGATGCCCGAGGAGGAGTTGCTGGCGGACCTGTTGGGGCAGGCCGGCGGCAGCCAGGAGCCGGCGCAGCTGCGGGCGGAGGCGCGGCGTTTGGCGCAGGAACTGCGGCCGGCGAGCGGGGGCGGCGCGGCGGCGAACGAGGCGACGGTGAGGCGCATGATGGCGGAGGGGCGGGCGTGCATCCAGGCGGAGGTGGCGGCGAAGCGTGCGCAGAAGGCGTGGGACGAGGAGGAGAGCGCGCACTACACGTGGGTGGAGATGCAGAAGCTGCGGCGGCGCGTGGAGCCGCTGATCCTGAGCACGCTGGGGCGGGGTGGGGGTTGTTCGGACGCGCAGGCAGCGGCGTGGGAGCAGGTGCGCAAGGGCCGGCTGTCGCCGTTCACGCCGGGGCTGAAGCTGCCGCCCTCGTTCTACTCGTACCAGGCACTGCCCGTGAACAACCTGGGGGTGGCCGACTGCCAGCTGGTGCGCCTGAACACGTTGCTGGAGGCGATTTACCGGGGTCCGCTGAACGAGGAGTTCCAGGTTTGTCTGGCGGCGGCGCAGACGGCCGGGGCCGTGGGCACGTTTTTTCACCTGTTGATGTACGGCCCGCCGGGCACGGGCAAGTCGCACCTGCACCAGCTGCTGACGGAGCACTGCCTGTTGCAAGGGGCCGTGCGCGCTCAGCTGGGAATGTCGGCCAAGGCGCTGGCCGGTAACTTCAACTTTACCGGGCAGGTGACGGTGATGGACGAGCTGCCGAAGCACTACCGCGGCAATCACAACCCAAACATGGAAGAGGACGACAAGACCGAGATGATCAAGGCCATGCTGTGGTCCCGCAGCGTGGGGTTCTCGTACATGCGCACGGACCAGGACACGGGGCAACGTTTCCACGAGTACACGCAGGCGCAGGTGAGCGGTTCGCACCTGGTAAACACCAATACGCACCCGTCCCGGTTCGCGCAGCCGTTGCGGGACCGCTTCCACACGCGCTACGTGCCGGGGCGTGTGCGGCCGGGCTGCGAGGCGTGGCGCAACTTTGCGGGCGACGGGGACGACGAGGAGGCCGAGGCGCGGCGGCACGCGCTGGCGCGGTGGGTGCGGGACAACGGCGCCCTGATTACGCTGTACTACTACTTGCAGTCGCTGGGCTTCGTGTCGCCCGTGAAGCTGCACGTGACCTCCACGGTCATGGAGGAGCTTTGCCTCGAGGCCACCAGGAAGGGAGTCCGGCGCCTGAACCTGCAGCGCTTCATCCACCGCCTCTGCGCCCTGATCAAGCTGGTAGCTATCCGCCGCGCCATCGAAATCGTGTTCCATTTGTCGGTGAGCCCGCTGATCGACCCGGCGCTCGGCACCGACCACGGGCTGCCCCTGGGCAGACCCCCTGCGCTGGTGCAGTTCGCTTTTTTGGAGCCCTTCCTCAACGACGAAGACCCCAGCGTCATCATGCAGGCGGTCGGCCTGCTCGCGCCGCAGGAGCTGCAGCAGCCACAGCAGCGCCAGGTCTTGTACAGCTTGGCAGAGGCCTTCTTCGGCCGCACCGGAGCGGGCGGCGGCGGCGCGCGCAACGGGCTCTACCGGGCCAGCGACCCAGCCGGCAACGGCAACGACGACGACGACAACGACGACGACGGCGGCGGGGGGCGGCGCAGGGGGGTGCCGCCCTACAAGAAAAGGCGCGGCGGCGGGGGTCTGGGAGGTGGAGGAGGGGGAGGACAGGCGGAAGAGGACGACGAGGACGAAGCCCGCGCCTGGGCCCCCGAGGAAACCAAGGAAGCCTACAAGTCACCCTTTGTCGGCGAGTGCACCGAGGCGCTGCCGGTCACGGCCAGCGACGCCATGCAGCGTAGGTACCTGGAGGAAAGCAAGCTGAGCCGCCACGTCTTTGAAAAGAACGAAGTGCGGTTGGTCCAGCAGCGCCGGGCCCGCGTCGAGGCTCTGGGGCTACTGCGCGAGGGACCGGGGGGCGGCCCCGGCACATTTCTCTTGCCCAAGCTCCCTCCGCAGTTTCCCGAACCCGGCGACTTCGCCGCCTGTCGCAAGAAGCTGCTGCAGCTGGCGTGGCAGAACCGCCCCGGCGCCGACTCGCGCGATTACGAGGAGTACCGGCACGTGCTGGACCTGCTGCAGGACGAGAATGAACGCCCCGGGGCCGAGGGGGGCGCAGTCATCAAGCAGACGCGCGACTACTTTGAGATCCCCGAGAACATTATGCTCTGGGGGCTATGGCAGGACCTGCTCCAGAGGCTGATGCTGCTGCAGCTGCAGCGCGGCTACGGCCGCCCGCGCCAGCTCCTCACGGGCCAGACCGACTACAAGTCACCCCACTACAACCTTACGGTTGTCAACCTCCTGCCCGACGTCTTCTGTGGCTCCAGCACGGAGCCCCGCGCACGGCAAGAGCCGCTGGACCAGTCCCTGCAGACACAGCTCAACAAGGACCCCGCCGCTTTTGGCCTCTACCTCCGCGACAGGGCTCTGGCTTTCCGGAGCAATGACGAACGTCACGCCGCCGCCGCCAACGACTCACAGCACACCGACTACGCCGGCTACGTGCACTGCCAGCACCATCGGGAGCTCATGCTGCCCAGGAAGGACCTGCAACGCCTCCCCCCCGCCGACCGCCTCGACACCATGCCCGACCACCTCCTGCTCAAGGCCATCCACCGCGCCGACAAGAAAATCCGCACCGCCAACGCGCGGCACCTGCGCGAGAACGAAACCTTTTCAGGGCTTTTTATGGCTGACGACGACCGAAACCCTGACCAACAGCTCCACTTGTACTCGTACGGCATGACGGCTGCTAACCAAACCTCCTCGACCACGCTCTTGGCGGGGGACGAAGAAGACGACGAAGAAGGCGGGCAGGGCGGGCAAGGGAGCGGAGAGGAGGGGGGGGGGGAGGGAGGGGGAGGGAGTAGCCGCATCTTTGTAAAATATATACATCTGAATATCTAGTTTTGATCGTGACCGTGTTTTCTTATTATTAAAGAAAGCCATGTTCAAGTACTTCTTCCTAACGGCATGCCCCCGGGTTTTGGTTCTACCAATTGCCCTGTCGATAGGGCACTTGCTTGCGATTCTTACGCTCTGGTATTTTTTATATTGGCGTTTACAAATACTGCGCTTAATCAATGTGCGTATCACCTACGTCGTACCGCCCGCCGCGGGGCAGGGGCCGCCCGCCATGCGTGTAATACCAATCACCGCCTACAATAACCAACTCACTAGCACTACCAGCCACCCCGTACAGGTTGCCCTACTCAGCCTCGGCCATATTGTCTCCTGGTGGTGCTTCTTTCTGGTGCCGTGGACCCGCGACGGAAACGCGCCCGCCGCCAGCATCCGCTGGGCAGTAGCCATGTACATGTACACGGCGCTGGCCTTGCGTCGCCTGCTCCTGGCCTGCAAACCGCTGCCGCTAGCCCGAGCCTGGGAACTTGCCGCTCTTTCGTTGGGCTTGGTTTGCACCGCGACAGCCCTGGGGACCAGGCGCGCCGCCTGGGCTGCTTGGCTTCTTCTTGTCTTGAGCTTGCTGGTCATGGGGTGGTATGAGCGACGATCCACGCCCCCGCCAGAAGCCGTGCCCATAGGCGAGCCCCCGCGCTACCTGCTCTCGACCATCGTGCTGCAGCCGCTGGTCAGACCTGTGCGCTTCGTCGGCTACAATAGTTTTTGTGCTCATGTGGCGGTATCTCTACTTGCAAACTGACCTGTACGAGACCATAGCACATAGCCAAACCTCGCTCGCACGGCGGCAGGGGCAGACCCTCACGCCTCTGCCCATGTAGCCGTACAGCGCCCCCCCCCCCCCACCCCTCCTCCCCCCCCCTTTTTTTTTCCCTTCCCTCCCCCTCCCCTTCCCTCCCCTCCCCTTCCCTTCCTGCCCCTTCCCCCCCCCCCCCTCTCTCTCTCTCTCTCTCCCTCCCTCCCTTTCTTCCCTCCTAATTATATTATCTAGATTGTTCTTTCCAGACAGAAAAGAAAAAAAATGCCGCGTACAGCTGTGAAATCAGCTGTGAAATCAAGCAGCCGTTATAATCCTTACCAGCAACGCCGACCTAGTGGTCGCGCCGTGCGCGGCGCCCTGCTGTCTAGACTCCTGGACCAGGCTTCTGTGTCGATAGTGCTCTCTTATCTAAACACGAGCGATTGGTCTCGCGTGGTCTACATCTTGTACCAAGAACGGGAAGATGCTCGCAGGTGCGAGCAAGGGGCCTGTCCAAAAGCGGATGCTGCCAAGGTAAGTTTCTTGTGGTGCGTAACCGGCACTCGCAGTTGCAGACCCTGCACATGCATGTACTTGTGCAGCGGGTGCTCCTCCCGCTCTTCCGCGGGGTTCTGCCCAAAAGCCGGGGGCGGCGCAAGTGTTTCTGCGTGTGCTCTCTTGCGAGTTAGCCCCTGAGTGGCGGACGCTGCGGCCCCGTACGCCGCCACCTCCGTCGTCGGCGTAATAGTAGTAGATCTCATCATGGGGGTCGGGGCGCGCGCCGTCGTCGTCGCCCTATTGAAGGCGGCACCGGCCGGGCCCTCTCCTGCGCTCTTGGCGGCTAGGCTTGCGCACCCCGCGCCGGTGTTCGGCTCCAGCGTAGTTCCGGCCCTGGCCAGCGCATAGCTGAGCTTCATGTGCAGCGGAGTGGGAGCCGCCGCTGCCCGGGCGGCCACCGACGGGGCGCTGGAGCTCCCAGGAGTGCAGGCAGGCGAGGACGAAGAAGACGACGACGACGCCGCGCCCTGCTGCAGAATGCGCTTGTTATCTCCCCAGGCGCCGGGCGCTAGCTGCAACCCCGAAGCCGCGGCCGTCTGTACCGCCGATAGCCAGGAAGAACCTCCCCACTTCTGGTGGAACGCGTCCTCCTCGTCGGTCAATTCACGCACCTGGCCCTGCTCACAGAGCTGGCGCCATTCTTTGTGCATCTCACTCTGCTTGGTTGGGTCGTTGAATATTCCGTACAGGCGGGTAATCTTCCCCCTGGCCTCCTGCGTAAGCCGTGACTTTCTGATGTTGTTCAGCTTGCGCAGCTCCTGGTTCTCGCCCGCAAACGCGTTCACCAAGCGCTGCACGGCCCCCAGCACGCGCTCCTTGGACGTAGGGTCTGGTACGTCCGCGTCGATCACCTCCGACACGTGGTCGACTATCTTGGACATTTTAACCAGGGCCAAGGGGTTTTGGTCGGCACCCCCGGCATCACCGGTTGAGAACCAGTAACTCGGGTCCGGGCTCGCAGCCGAAGGGAGAGCTCCGGGGTCCGTCGAATCCGTGCACGCCGCGGGCGGCGGCGGCAACGTCTCGGAGGACGACGGCGCCGCTCCACCCCCGTTTTCCTGTGGCGCGGGCGTTAGGCCCTCCTGCGCCCCACCAGGCAGCGCCTGGCCCGGTGCACCGTGATCCAAAAAGGTAACGCTAGCGCCCGCCGGGCCGGCGGCGGAGCTCGTGGTAGCCTGGTTAGCGCCAAAACCACCGCTAGGACCGGTCGCCGCCGAGGCCGCCGCCGTCATCATCACGGGGGCAGCGGTGCTGTTGACGCTGCTAGTAGTGTTAGTCGTCATGGCAACTTGGCTACTCATGGTTCTAAGTCCCAAGCTGTACGTCAGTCTGGCCACAATGTCAAGAGCTGCTTTAGGTATATGCCGCAAGCTGACTTCTTCCGAGCCACTTGCGAGTTTATGGGGAAACACGTAGGTTGGGTAAGGGGGGGGAGGCGCCAAGGGTTGGCCAGAATTTGCCCGACTTAAAATAGAACCGGGAAGAGTGAGCGATAGGGAGGGGGCTCGCAGGCGGAGCAAGTACCTCCCCGCCCCCACCCCCGCCCCTCTCTCTCCTCCCGCCCCTCTCTCCCCCCCCCACGCGCCCTCCCCCCTCCCCGCTCTCTTTTCTCCTCCTTCCTGCTTTCTTCCTCCTCCCTCCCCCGCGCTAGCCAGCGTAATAGACTGCCACGTCCCAATTAAGGCCTCCACAGAGGCCCGCGAACTTTGGCCATACGGAAGCGAACTCAAATCGGCCACCTGAAACGGCTCCAACAACCAACTGCTCGTGACCGCGCCGGGGTTTTTGTAGCACTGCCAAGGCCACAGGTAGCGCGTTCCCAGCAGGTAGGTCCCCGGCCTGGCGCCTTTGGCGCAGTACGAATTCTCCAAGATCGAGGCGGTATTGTTCCAGTAGTTGCGCACGTGCTGAATGCTCGCGCCCTTGGGGCCGTGCGGGTCCCTCAGCCGGTAGTCGCTGACGATCCCCTCAATGTTGTCGTGCGCCACGCTGTACATAAACAGGCTCCTGATACGCTTGTCATACCTAGACGCCGCCACGTAACCCCAGCTCTGCCTCTCGTGGATCAGCCCGGGCATAGGCTCGTAACCCGGCGCATTGTCCAAGTGCTCGTAAAAACAGGGACGCCCTATCATAGCCAACGCCAAGATCTCCAGCTCCTCCGCCGAGAGCTGTTCTTGGTAATGCTGCCTAGCCTCCGCCGGAATCGACTGGTCATACCGTTTGCGCTCTAAAAGTGCATGCTCCATCGCATTCTCGTACAAACAGTGTTCGTGCACCTCAACCACCTGCTCGCCTTCTTGGAACACCACGGGCTCGGGCTCAGGACCCCAGATCACGCACAGCGACGGGTCTGTCTGGCTCGGCAGGCTGCTATTGACACCAACACTCACGCCGGCGCCGTTCGTAGACAGCTCTCTGCACAGAGCTTCCTTCAACGCCTCTTCTGTCTTGTCACTGTACTTTGACGCCATGTTGCCCCCTTCCCCGCTCTTTGCTCTCTCCCTCGTCTCTAGACAAGTTTTAAAAAAAAGGGAAGAGCTTTTCCTGTTCACAAAATCTTACCTTTTTTTTTGCTCTTTTGTCTTTTGCGATCACGCCGGGCGGCAGATGTGTGTGTGTGGGAAGGGGAAGAGGGGAGGGGTGAGATGGAAGAAGGAAAAACGGGGAAGAGAGAGGAGGGGGAAGAAAGTAAAAGGCCAGCTGAAGAGGGAAGGGGAAGGGAAAAGGCCCCAGCCTCCCTGCCCCCGCCTCTTCCCTCTCGCTCTCTTAGCTTTCGGTACCAAGATTAAAACTTTGTCGAGGATTTTTTTAATTTTCTTTTGTTTATTCTTAGCGCGCCCCTGCCCCTTCCCTCATTTCTGTGGCCGTATCACAAAAGAGAAACGTGAGCCCGACGCAAAACGCGTGCAATTTTTTGCTGATTGGACAGGGCGCGTCGTCTATTGTGGACAAAACGTTTTTCCGGGAGGCCGTACACAAAAAAACTTGTAGACAAAAGTTTTTGCTACCATTCAATGAGGGAAAAGAGGAGAGGGAGAGGGGCGATCCCCGCCACAAGGGGGTGGTGCCCCCCCCCAATCCTCTCCCCCCCCCTCCCCTCTCTCTCTCCTTCCCCTTCCCTTCCCCCCTTCCATCTCTTTCTCTCTCTCCCAAAGCTGTCGCTCGTGAACGCTTTCCCGGGAAGACGCACAGGACCCTTTGGAAAAGAGCGGGCCGGCCGGTGCATTTCGGCGGCAAATTGGGCGCGTTTTGCGCCTGGTGGCGGCGGTCAGGCAAGACCTGCGCTCAGGAAGTCGCGATGAGATTACAACAAAGAACTGCTGCTTTATTGATTATTCCAAAAGTTCCATAGACGGGAAGTAAGCGGAAGCTTAGTTCTCAGCGCCAATATTAAAACTTTGTCAAGGATTTTTTTTATTAATTCTTTTTGTACATTCTTAGCGCGCCCCTGCCCTCCCTCTCCGAGTCTCTTGCTCCCTGTTCTTAGATCAATACCTTTTTTTGGGTACTGGCAGACTAAAAGGAAGCCAAAGTAGGAACCAGGCGAATTGTAGCGCAGTGGTGGTATTCTGACAGCTCCACGCCGTTGGCCTTAAGCTCTGCCACAGGTACTTGGTAGATCCGCCGGAGCACTAGTTCACGCACCAAGCAGACAAGTCGGGCGGTCTCGAAGCACAGCGCATTTGTGTCCGTCTCGATTGCGCGGTAGGCTTCCTGCGCCCAACACGAAGGCGCTGCCGCGCAGCACACCCGCAGGCTCGCGACTCAGCTCCAACCGCGACCAGCCGTCGGCCCCATGCCTGTCACGAGTCAGGTCGACCCAAAGTTCCTGGCGCCGCCCCGCTCCTAAACTCTGGGGTCGAGCGAGCTCCCCTGCGTGCGACCGAGGCTGCTTGCGGGCAGCACGGCCCGACTGTGGCGGTGGAGCAATGGGAAAGAGGGAGGGAAGAGGAACAAAAAATAGGGGGAGAGCGCCCCTTTCTCCCTAGCGCCCCCCCCACCCTCCTCTTTCCCGCTCCCTTTCCTAGTTTTCAGTGTGTCAAGTGTAAGACTTAGTCGAGGTTTTATAAAAAAGTTATACAAATTATTGGCGCGCTCCTCCCAGCCCCTGCCCTCTCCTTCCCTCTCCAGCTCCCTATTCCCAGACAGTAGCGAAGGGAGGGGGGTGCCCCCCCCCCCATTTTTTCTTTTTCCCTTCATTTGAGCCCCCTGAGCCCGGGGGGCTCAAAGAGCAGGGGAAGGGGGAGGGGAAGGGCGCAGAAGCTACAAAAATAAATAAATACATGAAACGCCTCCACTAAGCCCCCCCCTTTCCCATCCCTGTCCAAGTTCTCAGACGGGGGGACTAAGCACAGGGGTCGTGCCTCTCCCCCCTCCCCCTTTTCCCCTTCCTCACCTAGTTCTCAGTGCCAAGTGTAGGACTTTGTCGAGCTTTTATAAAAAATCGCACATTCTTGGCGCCCCTCTCCCCCCCCCTTCTCCCTTTCCTGTCCCACTCCCTGTTCATTCTTAGCGCCCCCCACCCTTTCCCCTTACCACTCCCGCTCCCGATCCACAGAGGGGGGGGGGCAGCCTTTGCTAAAAACCCCGGGAAGTACTGCCTTTTGTGGCCGTACACAAAAACCTGTTGACAAAAGTTTTTGCTACCATCCAATGAGGGAAAAGAGGAAAGGGAGGGGGGGGGGGGCGGGAAGGGAAGGGGAGGGGGGCGCCAGGAATGTGTGAATTGACGCTGAATTAAAGCTCGACGGTCTTACACTTAAGGTCACTGAAAACTAGGAGCGGGGCATCGTGCTCCAGCACGACCCTGAGGCGAATGAATGGGCGGTGGTCAATGTGCTAGGAGGACAAAGGCCTCACTACCCCGACGGCGTCCTGTCCGTGCCCATGGCTCAGCCACCGTGCGCAAGGTCAGGAAAATATGAAAAGAGGAAAAAAAAATCTTTGCCCGACAACAAAGGGAACAGACGGGGAGGGGGGCTAGAAAGGGGGAGGGAGGGAGGAAGAAGAAGGGGAGAAGAAGGGGGCGGGGTGTGCTCCCCTCCCCGTCCTCCCTCTCGTCCCTCCGTTTCCCTCCGCCCCCCATCACTGTCTGAGAATCGGGAGCGGAAGCGGGAGAGGGGGGGCAGGGGCGCGCTAAGAATGTGTACAAAAAGAATTAAAAAAGTCCGTGACAAAGTTGTAATCTTGGCACTGAAAACTAAGAAAGGAAGGAACCGGGGGGAGGATTAGTGGAGGCGTTCCATGTATCTATTTTGTTTGTAGCTTCTGCGCTATTCACCCTTCCCCTCCATTGCTCCTTGAGCCCCCCGGGCTTAGGGGGGGGGGGGGGAGGGAGATCACGAATTGTCTTAGTTTCCCGTCTGAGAACAGGGAGTGGGAGAGGGAAGGGAGAGGGTAGGGGCGCCAAGAAAGTGGGCGTCCCTTTGTTCCCGTGCTCCACCACGACCCTGCGGCGAATGGATGGGCGGTGGTCAATGTGCCAAGATGACAAGAGCCCCTCACTTACCCCCGACGGCGTCCTATCAGTGCCATGGCTCGGCCACCATGCGCAAGGTCAGAAAAATATAAAAAAAGGAAAAAGAGTTTGGCCCGACAACAAAGGGAACAGGCGGGGGGGGGATGAAAGGGGGAGGGAGGAAAAGGAAGGGAGGAAGAAGGGGACGGGATGTGCTTCACCCCTCTTGTCCTCGTCCCTGAGCAAATGGAAGAGGCAGGGAAGGAGGAAGCACGAATTGTTTTAGTCCACTTTCTGAGAATCGGGAACGGGAGAGGGAGGGCAGGGGCGCGCTAACAAATGTACAAAATTTAAAAAAATCCATGACAAAGTTGTAATCTTGGCACCGAAAACTAAGAGAGGAAGGGGCCAAGTCACGGCTCGCCCTACTGCAGGAAAGGGCATAGCGAAGCCACGCAGACGCGCAGTTCGGACTGGGGGACTGTTATGCGTGGGGCATCTGCTGCACCACCGACCCCCCTGCAGCCGCCAAACCTGCAGCCTCGGCGGCTGCGCGTTCCCACCCACGCAAACATATGGCCAGCGTGGGTGCTCTTGTGGGGAATACTCGCCAAGCTCAAAGCGCCCTCAGCCTCCGGCTGACTTAGACGGGGTTTGTAAGTCGAAAAGGGCAGTACTCGAGTCGATTTTTGCCACGACTTTGTCGAAACTTTTAATAAAAATTACGTGTGTAGTAGATTTCGAACCACGACGCTCGGAGCTTGTACATTGCGCCGACCGCCAGAAAGGTAACGTCCGGGCCCAGTGCTACCTTGGGCTCTTTCACTACGATGGCACGAGCGGCCGCGCAGGGCGACACGCAGCCCCCGCTCCAGTCTCAGACTCTGTAAAAGATTTATAACGCTTCTGGTGCCACCGGTAGTGCCACGGTAAACCCAAACGTGTATTTTCTATTAAAGAAGACGACTTCCTTATCATGCGCCTTATCCAGAACAGCACGATTTAGCGCCAAATAAACCGGCCGTACTGGTTGCTGCGGGCCTGCGGGGAAATTGGATGTTTTCCCGCGGAAGAAAACCGTGCACGAATTTTTTTTCTTGCGCAAAGGACAAGCTTTCAGATCCCCCCTCCCCTTCCCCTTTCGAAGGAGAGCGGGAGGAGAAGGGGAGGGGGGGAGAGAACGGGGGAGGGGGCGTCTTCCTCACGGCGGCGTCTTGCGAAAAGTGGATTCTTTTTCTTGTCTTGAATTAACTTTGGCGCCAAATTTCTTTTGTGTGTCAAAATTAAATGTAGCAACGCCGTGCTGGCACACTGTACAATTGCGATATTTCTTTTAATTTTTTAATCTTTTGCTCGCTCAGGGACCCGCTTGGTACTTTCCTAAGGGGTCCGATCTGGCGGCGTGGGCTTGGATACGATCTGGTTCAGAAAGTCGAGTGCGCTTCTAAAGTCCAAGACGTGTTCGTAGACTCGGCGAGTTAAGGTTTTAATTACAGAGCTTGGCTTGGGTACAAGATGGCCAAGACCTCGCTGCGTTCGATTCTTGCTTATGCTCGCTTCTATGTTTTCTTTCTTCCGTGCCTGTTTTCCTCAGCAGCTCTTCTCTGGTCATTGTTTTTGTTGGCCACCAGCGTGCTTTGGGTCTGGCGTCAGCTGGCGGCTAGGCCCGCCAAGTGCGTTACGCGCCCGAAGCGGGGGGCAAAGCCCCCCGAGCCCCCCGTCCAGCCCGCGCCAGCGGGCTGTGGTGCACGGAGTGTCGAGTGGCGCCTTGTTTTTTTTGGACACTGTGCGTTTCTGGCTGCGGTCTTACCGCGAAGTTTATTTGCTGAATTTGCCGGGGTTTGGACGCCTGCCGACGCCCACCTGCCTACTACAGGTTGTGGGGGAAGAGGCTACCGACTTGCTGGCAGAGATGGTCGAATCTTATGTAGTGCAAAAGTGCCCCGACAGACCGGACGTGCTGGGCCATTCCTTTGGCGGGCACGTCGCGTCCGCGCTGGCCGCGCGAGCGAGCCGCAGAATTCATCGGCTGATCCTGGCAGCGCCCGCGGGCCTTTTCCCTCTGCTTGGCCGGCAGGGCACGTACTGGGCTATGTTCTTTAAGCTGAACCCCCTGCACCGACTCTTGCGCCTCCAAACAGTGAAAAGCCTGGGCTATGTTTGGCTTGAGCAGCTCGGCTGCTCCGCCCACGCGTACTACTGGCTCGAGGTGCTGAGCCGCCCGTGCTCGGTGGGCGACCTGCTGGTCGCCAGCAACATAGCCCTGAGCTGGAGGCAAGGGCGCGCGCGCTGGCTATACCCCTCGCTGCCCAAGCTGTTGAACACGAACGTGCCGATGGCCTTGATTTACGGAGAGCGCGATACTATTATGCCCTGCCACCAGGGTGAGCACTTGTCCAGGCTGTCAAACGGGGCGGTGCCCTGCGTAGTGGTAGCAGACAGTGGGCATTCGCCCCAGTGCGAAAAACCAGCGAAATTCTACTCGGCGCTGGCGCTGGCTAGCAGCCGGGCCGCTTCTCCAAACTCGGCGGGGGGCAGCCACGGCCACGTGTTGCAACAACATTTTCAGAGCACCCAGTATTTTACGACGTTTTCCTGCTCGGCCTCCGAGTCTTCCCGCCGCCTTTTCCGGTCGTATCATAGTTGTGCAAAACTTAGCGCCAAATGAACGGGCCGCGGGGTTTTAGCGGTGGTTTTCTCGCGGAAAAAACCATGCGCCAAAATTTTTTTTTTGTTTGCGCAAATGACAAATCTTGCGCACTCCCTCCCCCGGAGGGAGGGAGCGGGAAGATAAGGGGGAAGGAGGACAGAAGGGGAAGCGGGGAGAAAAAGGGGAGCGGGGGAAAAAAGGGGGAAGGGAAGAGAACGGGGGCGCCCCCTCCCCCTTCTCTCCCCCCTCCCTCTCTCTTCCCCTTTGAACAAACGAAAGGGGGGGAAGGGAGGGTTTTCCTCCCTCTTCCCTCTTCCCTCCCTCTCCCCTCTTCCCTCCCTTCCCCCTCCCCCTTTTTTTTTCGGCAAGAGGATTTTTCTCTTTCTCTTTCTCTCTTCTTTTTTTTTTTTTTTTTGCACAAAATTTGTCGCCAAGTTTGCGTATGTGTGCGCCCGGAATGATATGGCCAAAAAAAGGCAGTATTGTCAGAAAAGTCTGGAAACGCTGCCTTTTTCTGCCATATCACATACACAAAACGCCAAGCCGCCTCCGCTAAAAGCGCCAATGAACGGAGCGTCCCGGCTTTCTACTTTCCCTTCAAGTGCCTAGAGTACAAAAGCTGCAAGCAAGCCCGCTAAATCTTTAATAATAATAAAATGAAAACAAAAATCAAAAAGTGCACAGTTTGGCGCGGGTTGGACAGGGCGGAGTTGTGACGATCGGTCTTTGTCTCGTCCAGAAACTGTCTCACTGCGCAGGCAATGGGCCTGCGCGCCGGGCTCGGTGCCGGCGGTATGAGCGTCGCATTCTCGGGTCGTCGCTTCAACCTCTAAACAGCGACCTGCCTCGCGCAGACTTAGATGCAAAAAGCCGTCTGCGCCATGTTGTGACGCACTTAGCGTCAGCGCGGAACTGTTGCTCCCCTTGGCACTTGCTGCCATTACAAATGTTTGTACTGTAAGAAGCACGGATTTTTGCCTGGAGATAGGGAGCGGGAGTGAAAAGGGAGGGAGGAGGGGCGGGGGGCGCGCTTCGCCGGTGTACAAAAAACAATCACGCGAAAGAAATCCATGACATAGTTTTAATCTTGGCACTGAGAACTAAGAGAGGGAGAGGGACGGGGCAGGGGAGAGGGCGCCCCCCGGCATGGGCTATGCGGCATCTTCTTAGTTTTGTTTCAGTTCTGCCCCCTGCCCTTTGAGCCCCCCGGGCTCAGGAGGGGGGAAGGCCGAGGGAGGAGTAGAGGGGAGGGGAGGCACAAGGCAAGTTTGTATAAAAGAGGGATGGGGAGACGCCAGAGAGAAGGGGGCGTCCTCCCCTCCCTCTAAGAAAAGGGAGCTGGAGAGGAAAGAGGGAGGATATATTAAAAAATTGCTAACATGAATTTTTCCCTTGATAGAGCTTGACAAAGTCTTACACTTGGCACTAAGAGCTAAGAGAGGGAGAGGAAAGGGGTAGGGGCGCGCTAAGAATATAAAAAATGAACATCCCTGACAAAGCTTTAATCTTGGCACTGGGAACTAAGAGAGGGAGAGGGATCATACACTTGACACTGAGAACTAGGACAGGGAGGTGGAAAGCGCGATCTATCCTTGCCTCTTATCTGAGAACGGGGAAAGCACGATCTGTCCTGTGCGAAAAAAAAGTGGCGCCAAAAATTTGCAAAAGTTTTATTAAATTCTAGTTAACCAGAAAGCGGAGCTTCTGCGCTCTCCCCCTCCCTCTCCCTCTCCGCCTGCAGGGCAGCAGTTGAACCACCACCCACGCTTGCTCGGAAGTTGTTTTTTTCAAAGTCGTCTTTTTTTAATAATAAAAATACACGTTCTACTGTGATGGCACCGGAAGAAGAGTAATAAATCTATCTTTTACAGAGTCTGGCGGGAGGGTTTGCTTGCTGCGTGTCGGTATTCTGGGTCATGCCCTTCCTGGCGAGCCACTGCAGAGCCCTGGCGTCGCCCTGCTCCGCCGCTCGCATGAACCACTCCCTGGCCGTGGCGCGGTTTTGGGGCACGATGCGACCAAAATAATACACAATGCCCAACATCCGCAGGGCGCCCCTGTGGTTCTGCGCGGCTGCTCGCCCGTACCACTCCAGGGTTTGGGCGGTGTCATCTGTCACGCCCTGGCCCCTCTGGTAACAGGCAGCGAGCATGTACTGAGCGGGTGTTCGCCAAATATATCCACAAAAAGACTAAGCTTCAAGTAACCTTGGATGACATGGAGATGTTTTAGAACGTTGGATTGAATTGATATCTTGGGAGTGTCAAACCCCGACCGTATCGCAAACTAGAATAAAAGTACAAACGTACCCCCCGCGCGTGAGGAAGACCTCACGGCGGCCCTTCCCTCTCACTCTCGTCGCCCCTCTCACCTTTGTCGCCCCGCTCCCCTTTGCTCTGCACCTCCCTGCCTCTAGGGAAGGTGAGAGGGCCGAAAAACATTTTCGTGAGTAAAAGGCCCGCGGGTTTCCCCCCGCGGGAAAACGTCCGATTTCTCTGCTAGCCTCCGGAACGGCCCCGGCCAAATTTGACGCCAAATTGTGCCGTCCGGAGGTAGGGTGCGTGATATGGTTGAAAAAGGCAGTATGTCTTAGCCTTCCCAGGGAAACAGCCGTAAGCGCCAATTTGGCGCCAAAATCTACCTGCGCAAAAAAAATCCCACACAGACACACCCAACGCCGCCGTGAGGAAGACGTCCTCCCCCTCCCTCTCACTCTCGTCGCCCCTCTCACTCTCGTCGCCCCTCACACTCTCGTCGCCCCTCTCACTTTCGTCGCCCCCTCTCACCTTCGTCGCCCCTCTCACCTTTGTCGCCCCTCTCACCTTTGCTCTGCACCTCCCTGCCTCTAGGGAAGGTGAGAGGGCCGAAAAACATTTTCGTGCGAGTAAAAGGCCCACGGGTTTCTCCCCGCGGGAAAACGTCCGATCTCTCTGCTAGCCTCCGGAACGGCCCCAGCCAAATTTGGCGCCAAATTGTGCCGCCCGGAGGTAGGGTGCGTCCGGCAGGGTCCAGCCGGGCAGTACGTCTTAGCTTTCCCGGGGAAACAGCCGTAAGCGCCAATTTGGCGCCAAAATCTGCTTGCGCAAAAAACAATCCCACACAGACACACCCAACGCCGCCGTGAGGAAGACGTCCTCCCCCTCCCTCTCACTCTCGTCGCCCCTCTCACCTTCGTCGCCCCTCTCACCTTTGTCGCCCCGCTCCCCTTTGTTCTGCACCTCCCTGCCTCTAGGGAAGGTGAGAGGGCCGAAAAACATTTTCGTGTGAGTAAAAGGCCCGCGGGTTTCTCCCCCACGGGAAAGCGTCCGATTTCTCTGCTAGCCGCCGGAACGACCCCTGCTAAATCTGGCGCCAAATTGTGCCGTCCGGAGGTAGGGTGCGTGATACGGTCCAGCCGGGCAGTACGTCTGAGCCTTCCCGGGGAAACAGCCGTAAGCGCCAATCTGGCACCAAAATCTACTTGCGCAACAAGAAAATCCCACACAGACGCTCGGCTGTGCCGCCGTGAGGAAGCCGTCCTCCCCCTTCCCTCTCACTCTCGTCTCCCTTCTCACCTTCGTCGCCCCTTTCACCTTTGTCCTCTGCTTATTCCTCCCCCCCTCCCCTCGTCCCTCCTCAGAGCGCGTGCAAACGCGTCCCAAAAAAATTTGTTGCTTTCCACTTTTCATATTCCTGCAGATATTTCCGCATATCCTTGCAAAAGAGAGAGGCAGGGAAGGAGGAGCAGGGGCGCGCTTTGCCGGTGTACAAAAATTTAATAAAAAGTTTTACTGACAAGATTTCAATCTTAGCACTGAGACCCCAAAAGAGGGAGAGGGAAAGGGCAGAGGCCGCGCCAGGAAAACGTAATTTACGCTGAATTAAAGCTCGACGGTCTTACGCTCTGGCACTGAAACCTAGGAGCAGAGCATCGTGCTCCAGCATGACCTGCGGCGAATGAATGGATGGGCGGTGGTTAATGTGCCAGAGGGATAAGAGCCCCTTCACTTACCCCGACGGCTTCCTGTCCGTGCCATAGCGCAGCCACCGTGCGCAAGGTCCGCGGGAATATTAAAGGAGGGAGGGGGTTAGTGGAGGCGTTGCAGGTATTTATTTCTTTTGCAGCTTCTGCGCCCTTCTCCCCCCCCCCCTCCCCCTGCTCCTTGAGCCCCCTGGGCCCAGGGGGATAGGAGAGAGTAGAGGGGAAAGAAGAAGAGGCAGAGGAAAGGGGAGAGAAAAAGAACACGAATTGTCTAGTCCCTCGTCTGAGGATCGGGAGCTAGAGGGAAAGAGGAGGGTAGGGGCGCGCTTCGCCGGTGTACAAGAAAACACCACGCGAGAAAAGATTTTAATCTTAGCACTAAGAACGTGTACAGGGAGGGGCGGGGTGTGCTCCCCATAGCCCCTCTCATCCCTCTGTTCCCCCTTGTCCCCTGCTTATCCCCCCTCGCCCTTTGTTTGCGCGTGCAAACGCGTTCTAAAAAAAATTCTTTTCCACTTTTCATATTCCCGCAGATATTTCCGCAGATCTTGCAGAGGGAGGGGGGGGACCGCCTAGCATGGGGCGAAGGGATTAGTAGAGGCGTTGCATGTATTTATTTTGTTTGCAGCTTCTGCGCCATTCACCCTTCCCTCTTCCCCTCTTTTGCTCCTTGAGCCCCCCTGGGCTCAGGGGAGGGGAGAGGGGAGGGGGCGCTTCGCCGTTGTACGAACTTACGCTGAATTAAAGCTCGACAAGGCATTATCGCTAAAGCACGAGTACGACAGACAGACAGCGCGCTTTCTTTTTTTCCGCAAAAACGTCTTTTTTCTGTCTCAGAGAGTGCGCCGCCTCATTGCTGCTCGTCGTATGACTTAAACGGAGTTTGTGGTCGAGACAGGGCTCCCGGGGAGGGGGCGCCCCCCCCCTTTTTTCCTCTTCCCTCTCCTTGAGCCTCCCTGAGCCCGGGGGGCTCAAAGAACAGGGGGCTCAAGGAGCAGAGAAAGCTTTTTAATTTGAGTCTAACCTGTAGACTTGAGCCCGTGCACGTACCAGCAAGCCCCCTTGTAGACTTTCGAGTAAGTTTCCCAAACCTTTGCGCGTAAATTCAGTGCCATATTATTATTCAGTGCCAAACTTCAAGATTTTGTCGAGCTTTTAATTCAGCGTAAATTCTCTTTTCTGTACTCTCCCACAGGGCGCGATATGGTCAAATTTTGGACGTGATACGGTCCAGCCGGGCAGTACGTCTGAGACTTCCCGGGGAAACAGCCGTAAGCGCCGATTTGGCGCCAAAATCTACTTGCGCAAAAAGAAAATCCCACACAGACGCTCGGCTGGGCCGCCCCAGCCGAGACCTGTTGTAGCCCTCCCTCTCACTCTCGTCGCCCCTCTCACTTTCGTCGCCCCTCTCACTTTCGTTGCCCCTCTCACTTTCATCGCCCCTCTCACTTTCATCGCCCCTCTCACTTTCATCGCCCCTCTCACCTTCGTCGCCCCTCTCACCTTCGTCGCCCCTCTCACCTTTGTCGCCCCGCTCCCCTTTGCTCTGCACCTCCCTGCCTCTAGGGAAGGTGAGAGGGCCGAAAAACATTTTCGTGTGAGTAAAAGGCCCGCGGGTTTCTCCCCCACGGGAAAGCGTCCGATTTCTCTGCTAGCCACCGGAACGGCCCCTGCTAAGTTTGGCGCCAAATTGTGCCGTCCGGAGGTAGGGTGCATCCGGCAGGGTCCAGCCGGGCAGTACGTCTTAGCTTTCCCGGGGAAACGGCCGTAAGCGCGAATTTGGCGCCAAAATCTACTTGGGCAAAAAGAAAATCACACACAGACGCTCGGCTGGGCCGCCGTGAGGAAGACCTGTTGTAGCCCTTCCCTCTCACTTTCGTCGCCCCTCTCACCTTCGTCGCCCCTCTCACTTTCGTCGCCCCTCTCACTCTCGTCGCCCCTCTCACCTTTGTCGCCCCGCTCCCCTTCGCTCTGCACCTCCCTGCCTCTAGGGAAGGTGCGAGGGCCGAAAAACATTTTCGTGCGAGTGAAAGGCCCGCGGGTTTCCCCCCCCGCGGGAAAACATCCGATTTCTCTGCTAGCCTCCTGAACGGCCCCAGCTAAATTTGGCGTCAAATTGCGCCGTCCGGAGGTAGGTGCGCCCGGCAGGGTCCAGCCGGGCAATACGTCTTAGCCTTCCCGGGGAAACAGCCGTAAGCGCCAATTTGGCGCAGAAATCTACTTGCGCAAAAAGAAAATCACACACAGACGCTCGGCTGGGCCGCCCCAGCCGAGACCTGTTGTAGCTCTTCCCTCTCACTCTCGTCGCCCCTCTCACCTTTGTCCTCTGCTTATTCCTCCCCCCTTCCCTCGTCCCTCCTCAGAGCGCGTGCAAACGCGTTCTAAAAAAAATTGTTGCTTTCCACTTGTCATATTTCCGCAGATATTTTCGCATATCCTTGCTGAGGGGAGAGGCAGGGAAGGAGGAGCAGGGGCGCGCTTCGCCGGTGTAATTTACGCTGAAAGCTCGACTGTGTCCTGTCCGTGCCATAGCTCGGCCACCGTGCGCAAGACCTGCGGAAATATAAAAAGATCTGCGGAATTTTTTTTGCCCGACAACAAAAAAAACAGACGAGAGGAAGAAGGGGGGAGGGACTTGGCTCAGGGGAGAGAGGAAGAGGGGTAGGGGCGCGCTTCGCCGGTGTAAAAGAATTAATAAAACGAAATACTTGACAAAGTTTTAATCTTCGGCACTGAAAACTAAGAGAGGAAGGCCGAGCCCCATGTCACGGGCGCTTTTCTTGCAGCACCCGGGTCGCTGAAGGAGTGCTCCATCTGCCTCCAAGACCACCGTGGACAGAATGGTGAAGACGTTTGATGACTGCAGCGGACTTTCCTGGACAAACGCGCTCCGATCTGATGATGGGCAAGCTACGACTTTGGTTTGATAAATAAAAATATTAGTGCTGGCCGAAAAAGGCAGTATTGCCAGAAAAGCCTGGAGACGCTGCCTTTTTCGGCCATATCACATGCACAGACCGCCAAGCCGCCTTCGCTAAGCCCCCCGGGCTCAGTGTTAAGTACAAGACTTTGTCGAGCTTGAATTCAGCGTATTTTACAAATTCTTGGCGCGCCTCTACCCTCCCCCGCTCCAGATTCTCAGACGGGGGACTAAGACAATTCATGCTTCCTCCCCTCCCCACTCCCCTGAGCCCAGGGGGCTCAAGGAGCAGGGGAGGGGAAGGGGGAAGGGTGAATGGCGCAGAAGCTACAAACAAAATAAATACATGCAACGCCTCCACTAATCCCCCCGGCCCCTTTCTCTCTTAGTTTTCAGTGCCAAGATTACAACTTTTTCATGGATTTTTTAATTCTTTTTTTACATTCTTAGCGCCCCTTCCTCTTCCTCCCTCCCCCCTTATTTCCCCCCGTCCGTTCCCTTTGTTGTCGGGCAAAAAAAATTTCCGCAAATCTTTTCATATTTTTCTGACCTTGCGCACGGTGGCCGAGCTTATGGCACGGACAGGACGCCGTCGAGCTTTAATAAGAAAAAATTCGTACATTCTTGGCGCGCCCCTGCCCCTTCCCCTGCCCCTTCCCTCTCCCATTCATAGTTTTCGGTTCAAAGTGTAAGACCGTCGAGCTTTAATTCAGCGTAATCTTTTTTACACTTTCTTAGCGCTGAATAAACGGGCCGCTCCCGTCTCTTTCCGCGGGTTTTGGCGGTCGTTTTTCCGCGGAAAAAACGCGCGCCAAAATATTTGGTTTGTTGCGCAAATGACAAGTCTTGCGCACTCCTTCCCCCTTCGGAGAGAGGAGGGGGGGGAGAAAGAGGGGCGCCCCCGTTCTCTTCCCTTCCCCCTTATCTCCCTCTTCCCTCTTTTCTTTTTGCACAAATTTTGTCGCCAAATTTCGCGTATGTGTGCGCCTGGATTGATATGGCCGAAAGGGGCAGTATTGCCAGAAAAGCATGGCAACGCTGCCTTTTTCAGTCGTATCACAGACCGCCAAACCTCCTTCGCTAAAAGCGCCATCAAGAAAGTACCAAAAAATCCGCCAGAACTTCAGCCGGAGTCTCGACAAGGGGAAAGGGCCCAGCCCCGGCATTGGGGGGAGGCACAATTGAGGCGTTTCATCTATTTCTTTGGTAGCTTCTGCGCTCTCCCCCTCCCCCCTTACCCTTCCCCTGTTCTTTGAGCCCCCCGGGCTCAGGGGGCTCAGGAGGGAGGGGAGAAAAGAAAGGGGGAGGAGGGGGGCGCCCCCCCCCCCTCTTCCGTCTGTGGGCTTCCAAAACTTCCTAGCACATTGACCACCGCCCATCCATTCGCCGCAGGGTCGTGCTGGAGCACTGTGCTCTGCTCTTAGTTTTCAGTGCCCGAGAGTAAGACCGTCGAGTGGGCCGGATGCTGCGGCAGCCTGAGGGTGCCGTTGCAAGTGTCAAGTGTAATGCCTTGTCGAGCTTTAATTCAGCGTACAGTGCATTTTCTTGGCGCGCCCCTGCTTACCCCCCCCCCCCCCCCTTCCCACTGCCACTCCTGACAACTCGTGCTTCCTCCTCCCACTTCCACTCCCGACAATTCGTGCTTCCTCCTTCCCTGCCTCTTCACTCTGCAAGATATGCGGAAATATCTGCGGAAATATGACAAGTGGAAAAGAAAATCTTTTTTGGAACGCGTTTGCACGCGCAAACAAGGGACGAGGGGAGCGGGGGGATAGCAGGGGGCAAGGGGAAGAGGAGGGAACGGGGGGGGGGGGAGGAGCATTTCCCCTCCCTTCCCCCCTGCCCTGTCTTCCCCCTAGTACCTCTTCCTCCCTCTTTTCCCCCGTCTGTTTCCTTTGTTGTCGGGCAAATTTTTTTTCCTCTTTTCGTATTTTTCTGACCTTGCGCACGATAATGGCCGAGCCATGGCACGGACAGGACGCCGTCGGGGTAGTGAGGCCTTTGTCCTCCTAGCACATTGACCACCGCCCATTCATTCGCCGCAGGGTCGTGCTGGAGCACGGTGCCCCGCTCCTAGTTATTCAGTGCCCAAATGTAAGACCGTCGACTGCCAAGGGGTTCGTGGATGTTTTAGTAAAGAGTGCGTTGCAAAAGCTGTCGTTGGAATCTGTCGCCAAGTTGGCGTGCCGGGTACGAGACATGTGTTTGCAATGTACACAGCGTCGCTGCCGCATCTTCCCCAGGCACCTGTGCCTGAGCCACGAGACCTGCCGACCAGAACCTTCCGTGATGGAGGCCGGATGTGCTTTGCAGCAGCTCCGTGCCCCGTTGGGGCTGGCGCTGGTTTCTGAAATCTGCAGTGACTTTGTGCTAGTGCAGGGGGAAGCCACCCCGCGCTTACACGTCCTGCAGTACTTCTTACAAAAAAACGCTATCGAGTCTGTGCGCCTTCAGCGAAAGCTCTTTTTTAGGGGTGAGGGTGGTTCACTCCGTGCTGCCCTGCAGGCCTGGCGTGATAGATACCCCAGCTTGTATCAGGGCTCTCCCCTCCCCCGCCTAACCACCGTGCCTCGCACAGCTCTAAACCTCAGCCTGCCCTGAAAAGCGGACGAAAGACAGGAGTGAACAGGAGCGCTTGAGAGACGGGCAAGGAGAGAGAGAGAGAGAAAAAGGGGGGGGAGAAGGGAGGGAAAAAGGGGGGGGGGAAGGGAAAGGTCTTTATGTTAAAGGCAGCCAAGGAAGTAAGCAGACGGGGGGAGTCATCAAAAGAGCAGAACTTGCGCGGAATGCCTGGCTGGCCAGCGTGGCAAGTGTGGCCCCGGTATGCAAACGCCACGTTGGCGCTGTGTTCCATTGCCTGTCTCCAGAGGGCGCCTTCTCCCTGGAGGCGTCAGCTCTTGACCATTAGCTTTTGCTGGTGGGCTTTCCAGGTTCTATCGGTGATGCTCGTACAGTACGCGCTAGTTCGCGGCTGGTGGGAAGACAGCAGCGGTGGGGGCGGGGGCAAGTGGGGGGTGGGGGCTGTGTGGACGTTCGTTGTCTGGATGTACTGCCACTTGTACGCCAGCGTGTGGCAGCTCCGCCTGTCCAAGCTAGAGTGTTCAACGTCGAACGCCTCGGCGGCTTACTCGTGGCTCTTCGATGGAGCTTTTGCGTTGTTGGTGACCGCGCTGGGAGGGGCCTGCTTGTCCTACTGGGACACGGTGAGGGCACGCTTTCTGCTGGTGTACCTAGGCGACGCGAGTCTCTGTGTTTGGTGCATGCTGCAGCGGTACCTGGGCAGGTTCGTAGCCCCCCGCCGGGTCATAGTGCTGTGGGTGTGCGGCATGGGCGAGGCGGCGGCCAGCGGCTGGGCGCTCTCTGGCTTCAAGGGGAGCTCGCCCGCCGGAGCCTCGCTGGCGCTGGTGCTGCATGCAAGCTCGGACCTCTTGACGAGCTGGATAGGGGGCTCCGTGCGGCCAGTCAGCAACGCCTTTAGGCGGCTGGGAACGGGCCGCACCAACGGCGAAGAAGAAGAAGAAACAGAGGAGGAGGAGGAGGAGGAGGAGGGGGGGGGGGGGAGCAGGAGCAGCAGGAGGGGGAGGAGGAGGAGGGTAGAAAAAGCAAAGGAAAAAAAGGAGCAAAAACTGTGGCAGGGAAAGGGAGGCGGTTCCGCGGCCGGAGAGGGGGGCTGTCTTGTTCGCAAGCCCCGCTGGCCAAGCGAGCGCTGCGCTGGACAGCGCTGCTGCAGAACAAGCTGGAGGGCCAGGTGCAGGGATCGGCCCTGGGACGGCTGCGGGGGCTAGACCCCCTCACACTGGGAGACGTCATAGAACTGCCAAACGGGGAAGCGGCGGTGGCAGAGGCGCAGCTGCAGCACGCGCTCAACTTGCTGCCCTACCTCCGCGGCCCCCCCCGGACGAGCAACGCGCTGCTCCCCCCGGGCTTGATCCGCTCGAGCGGCACCACTGCGCAAGACCGCGACCTGGCGCTGCTCCTGTGCCGGGACATGCGGAGCTTGTCGGGGGGCAGGTCGTGGCTGCGACAAGAGCTAAGCGCGCGCTGGGGCGGGCTTCGGGTCACTTGGGACGAGGACACCCTGGCGACGCCCCTCAACATCCTCTGCCCCCCTGCCACGTCGAAACTTTGCATGCTCGAGGTCTGGCTAGCGGTGCTGCTGGACGAGCTCCTGGGTAGCGCTCGGCCAGACAGCGCGGCGCAGCGCCGGAAACTGCTGGCGGAGCTGACGCCCGTGCTGGCCAGGCCGCTAGACCAGGGAGGCAGAGAGGAGGCTACCGAGTGGCTCTGCCCCCTTGGCAGAGCCCCCACAGCCTGTACCTGCAGCAGCTCGAGCACTCGGCACACAGGCTCATGCTGGGCGCACTCTTTGCCTTGCACCGAGAGGTGCAGCAGCAGGTCGCTCTGCTGGGCGACCAGGCCGGCACCGGTGGATGGTGGAGCTACACTACTCTGCAGACCGTCGCCTGCCAGCTCCGCGTCGACCGCTGGGCCAGCCCCAGGCTGCGCGAGCCCAAGCCCTACGCCCGCGCGCTCCTCTGGCTGCTGCTCCCAGACAGCAGCAGCATGCCCTACTCAGTCAGCCACGCCGAGGAATTAAAAGCCACGCACCTGTTGCAAGCGCAGCACCAGCTGGAACAGTGCCTGCAAGCGGCCTCCTGTCTCCACACCTTTGTCATGCTAAGCACCCGCAACCTAGCTAGGCCTCCGCACCTCGGCTGCGCCGCCGCCCGTTCGTGACTCGACAACACCCAGGTTCTGCAGCAGGTGCTGGCCAAAAACCTCGGCGGTGGCGGCGCTAACAACGAGCCCCGCCAGATACTGCAACTTCTGACGCATTACTGCCAGACCGAGCACCAGGCCCCCGGCGCCTTGGTCGTCCCCAACCTCTGTAGGCTCCTCCGCGGGCACCCCCACCCCACTTCCTGCCTGGTGCTGCTGGCCTTTCTGGGGGAGTTGCCCACGCACAACCAGGAGCTCGCGCGCCGCCTAGCCGGCGCCAGGGTCGTCGTCGTCGGGGGCGTCCGACACCCCCGGGGGTCCGCCGCTACCACCACCAAGCAAGTGCGGCTCTCGGTCCTCCTGGCCCTACTAATGCGCATGCTGTTGCGGGGCCGCGCCGTCAGCGACGCACTGCCTGCCAGCGAAAGGCAACGCGCCAACGAGGCGGGGGGCGCCCCCCGCAGCCGGAGCACCTCGACACCCGCGTTGGCAGACAGCGGCGCCCTCTGGGCGGGCGAAAAGACCCTTTGCTGTCTGTCCTGCTTACTCTCTTGATTGCCACCGTTTTAGTGCTGCTGTCCCCCGGCCTGCGCGGAAAAGAATCAGGGGGGCAGTGCCGCCTGGAGAGCGCGCTTGGCGCCCTGCTCAGCCACCTACGCGCCCCCATCTGGCTCGGCGCTTGGCTGTGCGCTGTATACGACAGCGGCGCCGAAAATCGGGCCACTTACGACTCCTGGCACAGCGACGCCAAGTGCCCCCTCCACGCCTACGCCGAGACACTCATGATCCGCCGGCGGGAAAGCCGCGCTGCCGCCATCGCCTGCACGGCACGGAGCGCAGTCTCCGGCGCACACATCCAGCAAGAACTCGAGCTTCTGTCCAACCTCCACGGCAACCTCTCTCTACAGCGCCTCTTCCCTAGCCTCTTCGAATGGGGAGGGGGAGGAGGCGGTGCAGGGGTACAGCTGGGCGGACGCCAGACCGGCACCCTCGGCGCGCTCCTACCCTACCTGCTAGCCTCTATGGGCACCGACGCCTTCGGCTCCTTTGCCCAAAGCATGCACCTCATCATGGAACGGGCGCACGACGAATTCGAGGATTGGGTTAACATCATGCTCGAGAATGCCGCCTTCCCTCAATGGAAGATACACATCGAACTTGCCATTGCAGAAATCACCGACCTGCCCTTTGAAATTGACAACCTAGGCGGACTGACGACGACAGCTCAGCCCATGCACATACATTAAATAAAAGGAATCTCTAAGAAGGGCAAGTCAAAACAAACTTGTTAGGTTCCCGTTGCTTAACAGTTTTTTGAAAAGACCCGGTTATTAAATCATTGTTTTGTGTCAAAAGAAAAACAAGACTGATCTTTTTTTTAATCAGAAGAAATGTTCAGTACAAAAACCTTTCTTTTTTAATTAAAGGCTTTAAGAAAATTCTAATAAGTTTAGACGTAGATAAAACCACCGATTGGGATTCTGGCAATTACGGCAATAACCAAAACCGCTTCTCCGTTGACGTCACTTACCGTGCGTTTGGCGTTAGGTTGTTGGTCACGGGCGTCTGCCGCGAGCCAGCCCCCTAGGCGCAGGCCCTCCATGACATCTTGCGTAGAATCTGTGGTGCGAGCAAGCCATCGCCTTTGGACCAACGCGCGATTGCTAAGCAAGCAAAAGACGTGGGTGTACAAACAAGGGTGGGCTGAGTAAAGAAAAGAAAGGGGAAGGGCAGCGAAACAGAGAGAAAACAAGACCTCATGGCACATCGCCTGGCCAGAGCTCCAGACCGTCAGTGCGTAGTCCCAGGCCAGGGGGTTCTTGCGTCGGATCTAACGCAACGACGAGGTCTGAGCTGTAGACGACCCGGGGGGTTCGATCTCTCTATAACCAAAAACAACATACGTCAAGAGAGAGAGAGAGAGAGAGAGAGAGAGAGAGAGAGAGAGAGAACCAGCTTGGGAAAGGGTACAGGGGAGGCCTACCGCTCTTCATAGGCGGGCTCCGTAGAGCGTCTCAGCGCTTGTTCCACGTCTCGCAGGTACACATCTCGCGTACGGCAAATTTCACTCAGGCGGTCGAGCTCGTCGGCCATGCGCATGCCTATCCCGGCAATGAGCCGCGTTAGGAGGACTGGATCTAGCCACAAACTTTTCCCCCTCCCCTGTTTTCCCCCTCCCCCGTTTTCCCTTCCCGTTCCCCCGGTCTCTTCCGAGGGGAAGGGTGCCAGAAAAAACTTTTTTGATCGGAGGGCACAATTCTCGCGCACGTTCATTTTCCCCGGGAAATACGCACACATACATATTTGGCCTGTTGCATTGTTTCTCTTAAACTCCTCCTTCTTTCTCAAAAACTTGTACTGTGTCAGATCGAATCCCTCCGAGACTAGAGATTGGTCAAAAACAGTAACAAGGGCCTCGTATTCCTGCGTTTCGTCGCAAGGAAAAGCCTTCATGCAGGCATTGATCTCTTTGAGCTTGCTCAAAAGCGAAGCATCAGAGTCTTTGTCTGAGCTCGTCTTGGCATATAGCATGAGACTTGCCACTCCTCCTTTCTTCCCCTTGAAGGCATTTATGATATTTTGTCTGTCCTTCTTCTCCGTGTTTGTAACCACCACCGTAGTTGAGCCCGGGGGTGCAGGGGCTGGTGGGGCAGGAGCTGGTGGGGTCAAATATGTCGGAGGGTGTGTCTTTGCACCACTCACTTTTGCTTTCATTCTTTCCAGTCTCATCGTCTTCTCGAACTCCGCCTTCTCTTTCGCCTTCTTCTTCTCAGATATCACCAGCTTTTGAGCACGAGTGATAAAGGCCACCAATTCAGAAGCAGATCTGAGAAAATTATATTTCTCCACATATTGGTCAACACCTGCTTTGTTGGCGACCGGTGGTGCGTTAGTAAGTGATTTAAGGACAGAGTGATCCTTGGTAGGAATCCATCTCTTCCATGCCTCCTTATGCAGTAACGCACCCATCAACAGTCTGATCTTGGTCAGAACTCTGTCAGTCTTCTCTAACTCATCAATTACAGGATGAGTTTCTCCTGCTTCCTTAATGCTTTTTTCCATCTCTGCCTTCCCCTCCTCCAAGGCCTTCATTTCCATCGTAAAAAAATGAAATATGCCACTCGAGTTTTTCGAACCCACATTGGTCTTCATTTTTGTTACATCCACTGCCTCCTGACCAGTCGCGAGGAATCTGGCCGTTGCTCTTGGGTTTGTGTACTGGAGGTAACCCTCACATCGCGGGCCGTATGAACGTTCCCAAATCAGGGTTTGAGTGTACACCCAAAAGATAGCATCGAGTAATTCAAGGTGGGTGTGTGTGTCCCCAAACTTGATATGCTGTATCTTCTTTCTCTTTTCTGGATCAGAGAGCAGTTTGCCGAGGAGCTGTGCTGTGTTTGATAGCACGACTTTTCTCTCTTCTTTGATCCTGAGGGATCCACACATAGGTATCCTTCTCTCCCCCCATCTTGTTATCAAACTCTTTAGTGAGGTCATAGTGGTCTTGCACCCACTGTTGTTCCTCCACTGTGATCTCCTCTCCATCACTATGAATCAAGTCGATCATTTTTCGTCCTCCTCCTCCCGTGTAGGCAGGTGGTAAGGGATTACCATATGCTCCTCCTCCTCCCGTCTCTTCTTGTTCAAATCCTCCTTCATCTTCGTCTCCTCCATATCTTCCTTCATCATCCCAGCCCTCTTCTACTCCTCCTCCTACTCCTTCATCTCCTCCTCCTCCTCCTCCTCCTCCTTCATTCAGTCCTCTTCCTCCTCCTCCTCCTGCTTCTTCTTCTTCTCTTCTTTGTTCTGCCTCCGAGAATTCACTCACTTCGGCGGTCTCTTTCGACATGATGTCGTAGTAGTAATTAACAGGAGGACAGTGTCAGCTCCTATGTTTGGTTTTTGTTCGTTTGTGTTCTGTTCCTCCTTCAGTCGATTGACTAGTGAAGAGAGAAACTAATAGAGAGGGTAGAGTGAGATTCCCTGTCCTCTATGAAACACTGTTTGTATGTTTGTTTTTGTTTGAGAAGAATAGTCTTTGAGACTTTCTCCGATTTCTTGTTCTCCTTACTCAGATTACTTTCTCCTCCTTCTTTTCTATATTGTATCTAGTATGAGGCACTTGGACCTACACACAGATAGTAATAGAGAAGCTAGAAAAGCTCTCCTTGAGAAGTCGACAGTCGGTCGGATAGGTTCTCAGACCTACCTTTAGAAAACGATCAGAGAGTTGCAAAAATACTCTGACGTATGTGTGAGATAATGCAGATAAATGCAAGAAGGGTAGAGTGTTGTGCTCCTGTTCCTATGCTTGTTTGTGTTTTGTGTGTGTTCCTTCACTCTTCTGTCCATCTCCTTCCTCTTGGTCTCTGTGTGAGAACAGCAAGAACGACAGAGAGTTTGTATCTGATGTCTCCTTGTGAGCACACAGATATGGATTGGGCTAGAGGGTACGAGACACCTGCTTGAGACCAATCAAATTATTTGTTTTGTGAAAGAGTTATGAGGGAGCTGTGTTGAAGTATTTGTTTTCGTCTGACGTCCCCGTGTGAGACAGGTCAGTGAAAATTCACTCTGTTGCATGTGTGGCAAAGCAGAAAGAAAACACCCTAGTGATGTGGACTCCAAATGTAATGCCACCAACGATAGCTCGTAAAAAGTCGGCAATACAACCAAACACAGTCCTCAAAAGATGAGAATGATGTCTCGTTATATTAGCTCAGTGAAGCCAAAAAGGAAAACGGCAACAGACCAGGAATAAATTGGCATCAGGTCCAATCCAGACAAATAATACTGAAAAACAAGCTGGTGCACCTGTCACCAGGAAAAGGTACTTTTTACCTGCTATCCGGGGGGTGATGCCTACACTTCATAAATATTTATAGGCACTGCTTTAATTGTGCTGTGATAAAATTTATTGTAATCATCTACAACCTGATGAATATTCGGAACCCATTGAAAATTTTCATTAAATTCCCATATTAAGTTTAACTCATTCCGTATTGTTCTAATAAATCTATCTATTATGCCCATTGTTCTGTGATCACCTACTTGAACTGGTCTGTGCTCAATATTGTTTTATCTAAAATATTCACTGACTTGTCCCTTAAACTCACCACCATTATCTGAAGTAATACTTTTAGGGACTTCTTTCGTAAATATTTTTTTAATCCTTCCAAAACATAACCTGTAGTTTTATTTTTAATTGGTTCAATCCAACCACGACTGCCATATACATCACTGGCTACTAGTCCAAAATTATAGTTAGCATTACCTTTCTTTGTCGCAACCTTGGACATGTCCATTAAGTCAATAAATGCTTGGCTCAGTGGTTTAGCCTCTGGGGCTGTTATTGTATTCCATATCTTGGCGTGCTTTGATTGCTTGTGTATTTCAATTGCTTCTTCCAGTTTCATTTTTCTATCTTTTTCCTCTTGCTCAGTGCCTGCGACATCTCGCTGACTATGTTTGTAGTCCATGATATATCATTAGAATTTTAAAAACATTCTTGAGACATCATAATTATTTTTTTCTTTCTTAGCACCACCAAAAGATTGATTATATACTTTTACACTTACACTGCTTGACTTTTTACCCTTACCTTTTTTTACTGGTATTTCCTCTTCGCTTTCTTCACTTTCACTTTCGCTCATCAGGTTCTGGCTCAGGAACCGGCTTTTTAATTACTTTCTTTTTTGATTCCGCTTTCTTTCTTCTTATTTTCATCTTAGCCATCTTTTCTGCAATGATATCTGTGAAATCACATTCTTCATCGCTCTCACTATAACATACATACATAACATACATACACATCCATGTATACATACATACATACATACATACATACATACATACACACACACATACATACATACATACATACATACAGGTCTTTTCCATTAATAATATCATTAGCAACACCCATTTCGGCCATGCGGTTTATCTTTTCCTCCATCTCTTCATCATCGCCTACACAAGCCTTTCTACACTTTGCTAATTTCTCTTTT
Organism: Paulinella micropora; assembly: GCA_019918135.1. Lineage (NCBI taxonomy): Eukaryota > Cercozoa > Imbricatea > Euglyphida > Paulinellidae > Paulinella > Paulinella micropora. The sequence continues at coordinate 112,301 of WBZZ01004271.1, read as the reverse complement.
GCAATTTCAATTTTTTGCTGTTTCTTATTTTTATTCCCTCAACTGCTTTACCCCAGTTCTTACGACTTGCTTCGGGAGACGGCATTTATACTAAGATTATTATATTTTAGTATTTTTTAAATAAATAAATAATTAATTAATATACGAATATGTCAGGTTCCTCGTATATAATTACTTGACCTTGATGAAATTTCCACAGACAGCCTATCAATTGCAAACTTAGACCTAACCAATACCAACATAGTAAGCTTAAACACAGATAGAGTGCCGGAAAATGACAACCCATTGAACCTCTACTATACTGATTTGCGATTTGACACAAGGTTATCTACCAAAAGCACGACCGACATCAAAGAAGGCACTAATTTATATTATACTGATAGTCGGTTTGACACAAGATTTTCTAACAAATCAACAACTAACTTAGCAGAAAGAACTAATTTATATTATACGACCGCGAGGGCGAATACAGACTTTGATGCTAGGCTTTTATTAAAAACAACCGCAGACTTAAAAGAAGGAACCAATTTATACTATACTGATGGAAGGTTTGATGGTAGACTTTCTAACAAAACAACAGCAGACTTAAAAGAGGGAACCAATCTATACTATACTGACGGAAGGTTTGACACAAGACTTTCTAACAAAACGACAGCAGACTTAAAAGAGGGAACTAATTTATATTATACCACAGCGAGAGCCAATACAGATTTTGATACACTGCTAGGCACTAAATCAACCGCAGACTTAAAAGAGGAAACCAATCTATACTATACCACAGCAAGGGCGAATACAGACTTTGATACACGGCTAGGAACAAAATCAACTAATAACTTAGCAGAAGGCATTAATTTATATTACACCACCGCAAGGGCTAATACTGACTTTGACACACTGCTAGCGACTAAATCAACTAATAACTTAGCAGAAGGCATTAATTTATATTACACCACCGCAATGGCTAATACTGACTTTGACACACGGCTAGCGACTAAATCAACCAATAACTTAGCCGAGGGGACTAATCTATATTACACCACCGCGAGGTTTGATACGCAATCAGCCACTAAATCAACTAATAACTTAGCAGAAGACACCAATTTATATTACACCACCGCGAGGTTTGATACACAATTAGCCACTAAAACTACCGCAGACTTGAAAGAGGGAACCAATCTATACTATACCACAGCCAGAGCAAATACTGACTTTGACACACTGCTAGCAACTAAATCAACTAATAATTTAGCACTTGGGGCGAAAAAATACTGGTAACAAGTAAAAAGCAAGATATGTCTGATTAAATTGTATTACGTTAAAACTTGTGACTGTCGGTTCCTCGATAAGTTGGTTACGAAGTGGCGTTTAGTTAGGCTAGGGACTGGAGCATTGGTATAGTTCCTCATGAATTGGAGTAGTGGTATAGTTCTTTGTGGAAAAAATTCAGTTGTTCTGGAAGTCGTCAGGACGGTAAATTGGAGTAGAGGTAGTACTATAAGGTTCCTTTTGAGCAAGTGTGGTATAAATTACTGTAGATCGGTTGGTGGGTGGTTATGCGGAAACGTCTAGGTTGTGAATTGGAGTAGTGATACAGCTTTTCTTGAAGTTATTGGTAATTTGAGTAGAGTTGTAGTTCCCTTTGAGTGAGTTATTACTTGCGAATTAAAAGTGTCGATTGGCATCGTGGCTTCTAACGGAGTCCCTCGGCAAACCGGAGTGTAAAGGTTTTAGGTCAGTGAGTGACAGGGTAATTACCTAATCAACGTATTTGCGTGAATTCCAAAAAAATTATACCAGCATCAAGATCGAGTCTGGTGCTAGCTACCCTGCCAATATTGATGTGAGCTCCCGACTCCTCCTGGTTCCCCATAAATCATGATTTATAGGAATGGGGTGCGGAAATGGGGGTTGGGCGGGTACATAATTTTCATTTTCCCCCTCCACCCAAAGCCACCACCCCCTTCACCAACACCTTTCAGGGATAATAATAATAATAATAATAATAATAATAATAATAATAATAATAATAATAAAATAATAATAATAATAATAATAATAATAATAATAATAATAATAATACTATATCTGAGGCGTACTGATGCAGCTAATGGCATATCCTCAACGGACATAAGCCTCCAGTACCCTTGTTCGAGGTCCTCCACCCCCCCGTGTCAGTCTCTCGCCTGATGATAGGGGCCACCGATGGAGCTCCTGAGGGCAAGACTGCACTAAGCCGAGGTTATTCCGCAGTCCCAGCAACCTCTTGCAAGACGTCACCAAATGTGCAAGTGCATACACCAA
>WBZZ01004271.1:85000-87500 GCA_019918135.1 Paulinella micropora | reverse complement strand
TTTAATTTACTTATTTGTTTATTTTATTTATTTGATTTTATTTATTTATTGATTCATTTATTTATATCATTTTTTTTAAAATTTACTTCATTTTTTATGTACTTATTTATTTATTTATTTATATATTTATTCACTTACTTATTGATTCACATAAGCTTCTATGCATATACACATGCAATCTGACCGCGCTGGCGTTCCAGGGGTCAGCACCCACCTCACATCGAGTTAACTCATTCATTACAAACATTACACATATTCCATGAAATGCATACATTCCTAAACATCCATAACATACAATCTAACCGCGCTGGACCGAGTTAACTGATTCATTACAAACATTACACACATTACATGAAATGCATACATTCCTAAACATACATAACATACAATCTAACCGCCCTGGACTGAGTTAACTCATTCATGACATACATGACAAACATACACACATTCATTAAATGCATACATTCCAGACATACATAACATACAATCTAACCGCCCTGGACCGAGTTAACTCATTCATGACATACATGACAAACATACACACATTAATTAATGCATAGATTCCTTAACATACATAACATGCAATCTAACCGCGCTGGACCGAGTTAACTCATTCATTGCGTACATTAGAAATATACGCACATTAATTAATGCATACATTCCTAACATACATAACATGTTCCCTAGATCGGCATCCACCTCACATCGACTTTATACATACATGCATACACACACATACATACATACATCATACATACATACATACATACATACATACAATACATGCAATACATACATACATAGACATGTATAATATCACACAGACCGCGCTGGCGTTGCATGGGTCAGTGTCCACCTCACATCGAGTTCCCGTGGCTCCCTCAAAACAGTCACACTTGAAGGACGAGGCCCCAGTGTCCGTACACTTGCCTGCATGGGCAGACAGGCAAGCAGGCGGGTTGGAAGGTAGGTAGGTAGGTAGATGCTTACTTGCATACATACATTTATACATACATAGGAAATCGTTCAAGCTAGATATGGCTTTATTGGTCATAAGGTTTCACCCCCCACCCCCCCCCCCCCCCCCCCCATACACACACACCCTAGGTAGGTGAGTGGGAGATGAATAATAAAGGAAGATTTTTGTAGACAGTGGGTAGAACTAGGCAACATTTAATTTGAGGAAGTGAATTAAGATATATGAAACAGTCACGATTGAAGGATGTGCCCCCGTGTTCGTATAATTGCCTGCATTTGGCAGGTACACAGGTAGGCAGGTAAGTAGGGAGGTAGGTAGGTAGGTTGGTTGGTTGGTAGGTAGGTTGGTTGGTTGGTAGACAGGTAGGTAGGTAGATAGGCAGGCAGGTAGGCAGGTAGGTAGGCAGGTAGGCAGGTAGGTAGGTAGGTAGGTAGGTAGGCAGGTAGGCAGGTGAGTTATATTCGTATCTCTGTACCCACTACGCAAGTGTTAGGCTGGCAGTCGATGACATCTTGTATATGTATATGTACATGCACATGTACACGTATAAGTATTTGAATATACGCTATGCTATATGTATGTATGTATGTACCTATGCCATTTGTATGTATGTATCTAACTACGTAAGGGTTAGGCTTGCAGTCGTTGACATCTTGTATATGTATTTGCACATGTACATGTACACGTATATGTATTTGAATTAGCTGTATGCTATATGTATGTGTATGTACCCTACGTAAGGGTTAGGGTCGCAGTCGTTGACATCTTGTATATGTATATCATGTACATGTACACGTATATGTATTTGAATATGCTGTATGGTATATGTATGTATGTATGTACCTGCTACGCAAGGGTTAGGGTCACAGTCGTTGACGTCTTGGTCGCAGTTCGCCCCTGTGAAACCTGAAGAAAGAAAGAAAGAAAGAAAGAAAGAAAGAAGGAAGGAAAGAAGGAAGGAAGGAAGGGCGGAAGGAAGGATTGAAGGAAGGAAGGAGGGAAGGAGGGAAGGAAGGAAGGAAGGAAGCAAGAAAGAAAGAAAGAAAGAAAGAAAAAAAGAAAGAAAGAAAGAAAGAAAGAACGAGAGGAAGAAAGAAAGAAAGAAAGAAAGAAAGAAAGAAAAGAAAGAAAGAAAGAAAGATGATGGATGGATGGATGGATAGGTAAGATAGATAGATAGATAGATAGATAGATAGACAGACAGACAGATAGATAGATAGACAGATAGATAGATAGATAGATAGATAGATAGATAGATAGACAGATAGATAGATAGATAGGTAGGTAGGTAGGTAGGTAGGTAGGCAGGTAGGTAGGTATATAGATACATAGATACATAGATAGATAGATAGATAGATAGATAGATAGATAGGTAGATAGATAGATAGATAGATAGATAGATAGATAGATAGAGTATTAACTAACCCAGTTTGCATTCTCCGCACACGCTCTTGCAAGGGGTGCAAGGATTTCTGTTCAACGTCTCCCAACACTAGATAAGCAGGTAGGAAGATAATGGCC
>WBZZ01004271.1:67500-72500 GCA_019918135.1 Paulinella micropora | reverse complement strand
GATGATATATGACATGATATATGATATGATATATGATATGATATATGATATGATATATGATATGATATGATATGATATGATATGATATGATATATGATGATAGATATATGATGATATGATATATGATGATATGATATATGATGATATGATATGATATGATATGATATGATAAGATAAGATAAGATAATGATATGATATGATATGATATGATATGATATGATATGATATGATATGATAAGATAATGATAGGATATGATATGATATGATATGATATGATATGATGATATGATATGATATGATATGATATGATATGATATGATATGATATTTGATATATGATGATATGATATGATATGATATGGTATGGTATGGTATGGTATGGTATGGTATGATATGATATGATATGATATGATATGATATGATATGATATGATAAGATAAGATAAGATAATGATAATGATAATGATATGATATGATATGATATGATATGATATGATATGATATGATATGATATGATATGATATGATAAGATAATGATAATGATAATGATATGATATGATATGATATGATATGATATGATATGATATGATATGATATGATATGATATGATATGATAAGATAATGATATGACATGATATGATTTGATATGATATGATATGATGATATGATATGATATGATATGATATGATATGATATGATAATGATATAATATGATATGATATGATATGATATGATATGATATGATATGATATTATACGATATGACATTATACGATATGATACGACATGATATGATGATATGATATGATATGATACGATATGATATACGACATAATATGATGATATGATATGGATGATATGATACGATACGATGCGATATATGACATGTAGCAGCGACCTGGATTAAAGCACACGGGTTAGGGCAGGGTTCGGTGGTCGAGACAGGGAGTGGCCCACAACCAGGCAGACAGTCGCCGCATGGCATGACCTAGCATAAAGTGGATAGATGCTATGGAATATCGAACAGCATCGCATGGGAGTTCCTGGCGTGGAATAGATAGATAACACATAGTATAGACTAGAGAACAGACAGGAGGATGGATGTAATATATAATACATACTATCGGATTTCCTAGCATAGAATGGATAGATGGATATATAATACAGAACAGACAGGAGGATGGATGTAATATATAATATAGAACAGACAAGAGGATGGATGTAATATATAATATACTATCGCATTAAAATACTAATAATCGAGACAAGATGTGGTTCACAGGCAGGCAGGCCGTCGCCACATGGGGATTTCCTAGTAAATTAGTTATTACCATCACGGGAAAAAAAAAAAGGCTTTGGACCCGGCCTGAATGGTGTGGTCACTTGACTGTGAAAAGTGACCATAGCCATTCAAAAAGTTGGGAAGGTCCCAAGTCCATGGCCCGTGATCACAATTGTGACAACATGGCCTGAAAAAATTTAATGGCTAGCACAATGGGCCACAGCTTTTCACAGTCAAGTGACCACACCATTCAGGCCGGGTCCAAAAACCTTATTTTTCACATTTTTTTTCCCGCTGTGGTAATAAGAAAAAAGAATCTAGGCTGGGTGCGTCTTAATTGTTTCCACCGCATCAAAAATCAGTGAAAAATAAGACATTTGGTCCCGGCCCGAGCAGAGGATGGTCAGTTGACTGTGAAAAGCTGCGGTCCTGGTAGCCATTGAAATTTTCAGGCCATGGCTGTCACAAATGTGATCACGTGGCCATGGACTTGTGACCTTCCCAACTTTTTGCGTGGCCATGCCCACTTTTCACAGTCAAGTGACCACACTGTTCGGGTCGGGTCCAAATGTCTTGGTTTTTCGATATGGCGGAAATAAGTAAGTGAGTGGAACGGGAGAAGAATTTACTTATTTCCACCACATCGAAAAAGTAAGACATTTGGACCCGACCCGAACATTGTGGTCACTTGACTGTGAAAAGTGACCATGGCCACGCAAAAGGTTGGGAAGGTCACAAGTCCATGGACACGTGATCACTACTGTGCCAGCCATGGCCTGAACAAATTCAAGAGCTAGCACAATGGGCCACAGCTTTTCAGAGTCAAGTGACCATCCTACTCGGGCCGGGACCAAATGTCTTATTTTTCAAAAAAAATTGCGGTGGTGGAAACAATTCAGATGGGAGGGGAGGGGAGGAGAGAGAAGAGGGAATCGACACGGAAAGGGAGAGAAGAGGAAAACGATAGGGGAAGGGAGGAAAGACGAGTTTGTTGGAGGGGAGAGGAGGGAAGTATGCATGTATGTATGTATGTATTGTATGTACGTATGTATGTATGTATGTATGTATGTATGTATGAGTGTATGTATGTATGTATGTATGTATGTATTTGATAGGGGAGGGGAGGAAAGACGAGTTTGTTGCAGGAGGGGAGAGGAGGGAAGTATGTATTGTATGTCTGTATGTATGTATGTATGTGTGTATGTGTGTATGGTATGCATGTATGGTATGTATGTATGGTATGTAAGTTAAGGATCGATGAAAGAAGAAAGAAGAAAGAAGAAAGATGAAAGAAGAAAGAAGAAAGAAGAAAGATGAAAGAAGAAAGAAGAAAGAAGAAAGATGAAAGAAGAAAGATGAAAGAAGAAAGAAGAAAGAAGAAAGAAGAAAGAAGAAAGGAGAAAGGAGAAAGGAGAAAGAAGAAAGAATGAAAGAAGAAAGAAGAAAGAATGACGACCGCTCCAGTGCAGGGCTGTTTGTTGTATGCCTGACACTGGTCACATGTAAATTGCGAACTCACAACAGCAACCCCAATAGCCAGCAGTACCTAGACAATGAGATAGGTAGATAGGTAGGTAGGTAGGTAGGTAGGTAAGGTAGGTAGGTAGGTAGGTAGGTAGGTAGGTAGACACTGGTCACATGTCTATTGCGAACTCACAACAGCGACCCAAATAGCCAGCAGTACCTAGAGAAAGAGATAGGTAGATAGGTAGGTAGGTAGGTAGGTAGGTAAGGTAGGTAGGTAGGTAGGTAGGTAGACACTGGTCACATGTCTATTGCGAACTCACAACAGAGACCCCAATAGCCAGCAGTACCTAGACAATGAAATAGGTAGGTAGGTAGGTAGGTAGGTAGGTAGACACTGGTCACATGTCTATTGCGAACTCACAACAGCGACCCAAATAGCCAGCAGTACCTAGAGAAAGAGATAGGTAGGTAGGTAGGTAGGTAGGTAGGTAAGGTAGGTAGGTAGGTAGGTAGGTAGGTAGGTAGACACTGGTCACATGTCTATTGCGAACTCACAACAGCGACCCAAATAGCCAGCAGTACCTAGAGAAAGAGATAGGTAGATAGGTAGGTAGGTAGGTAGGTAGGTAGGTAGGTAGGTAAGGTAGGTAGGTAGGTAGGTAGGTAGACACTGGTCACATGTCCATTGCGAACTCACAATAGAGACCCCAATAGCCAGCAGTACCTAAAGAAAGAGATAGGTAGACTAGATATAGGTAGGTAGGTAGGTAGGCATGTCCACTGCCAACTTACAATAACAACCCAGATAGCCAGCAGTACCGAGAGAATGAGATAGGTAGATAGGTAGGTAGGTAGGTAGAGACCCAGATAGCCAGCAATACCTAGAGAATTAGATAGGTAGATAGGTAGGCAGATAGGTAGATAGGTAGGTAGGTAGGTAGGTAGGTAGGTAGGTAGAGACAGCCAGCAATACCTAGAGCATGAGATAGGTAGATAGGTAGGTAGGTAAATAGGTAGGTAGGTAGGTAGGTAGGTAGAGACCCAGATAGCCAGCAATACCTAGAGAATGAGATAGGTAGATAGGTAAACAGATAGGTAGGAAGGAAGGTAGGTAGGTAGGTAGGTAGGTAGGTAGGTAGATAGGTAGATAGGTAGGTAGGTAGGTAGGTAGGTAGAGACCCAGACAGCCAGCAATACTTAGAGAATGAGGTAGGTAGATAGGTAGATAGGTAGGTAGATAGGTAGGTAGGTAGGTAGGTAGATAGGTAGATAGGTAGGTAGGTAGGTAGAGACCCAGATAGCCAGCAATACCTAGAGAATGAGATAGGTAGATAGGTAGGTAGATAGGTAGATAGGTAGGTAGGTAGGTAGGTAGGTAGGTAGGTAGGTAGGTAGATAGAAAGAAAGAAAGAAAGATAGATAGATAGATAGATAGATAGATAGATAGATAGATAGTCACAGGTCCACTGCGCATTGACCGAGGCTACATACGTATATACATACATACATACATGCATACATACATACATACATACATACATACATATATATATACATACATGCATATGTCCACGCAGCTACAGCAGATGGTTAGCTTTATGTACAGCAAAGTATGCATGTAATTAAGTGAGTAAGTGAGTAAGTAAGTGAGGTAGTAGGTAGGTAGGTGGGTAAGTAAGTGTGTACGTAAGTAAGCAGATGGTTAGGCTTATGTACAGTAAAGTATGTATGTAATAAGTGAGTAATAGTGAGTGAGTTAGTAGGTAGGTAGGTGGGTGGTTAAGTGTACGCAAGTAAGCAGATGGTTAGGTTTATGTACAGTAAAGTATGCATGTAATAAGTGAGTAAGTGAGTTAGTAGGTAGGTAGGTGGGTGGGTAAGTGTGTACGCAAGTAAGCAGATGGTTAGGTTTATATACAGTAAAGTATGCATGTAATGAGTGAGTAAGTCAGTAAGTGAGTTAGTAGGTAGGTAGGTGGGTGGGTAAGGAAGTACGTAAGTAAGCAGATGGTTAGGTTTATGTACAGTAAAGTATGCATGTAATAAGTGAGTAAGTGAGTGAGTTAGTAGGTAGGTAGGTGGGTAAGTAAGTGTGTACGTAAGTAAGCAGATGGTTAGGTTTATGTACAGTAAAGTATGCATGTAATAAGTGAGTAAGTGAGTAAGTGAGTTAGTAGGTAGGTAGGTGGGTAAGTAAGTGTGTACGTAAGTAAGCAGATGGTTAGGTTTATGTACAGTAAAGTATGCATGTAAT
>WBZZ01004271.1:47500-52500 GCA_019918135.1 Paulinella micropora | reverse complement strand
GAAAAAAAATGCGTGTTGCCTTATCGTCCTGTTTGTTTGTCTCACTGTTGCCTTTGTGGTGTCCTCTGTTTCGCCTAGATAGATAGATAGATAGATAGATAGATAGATAGATAGATAGATAGATAGATAGATAGATAGATAGATAGTTGGATGGATAGTTGGATGGATAGACAGACAGACAGACAGATAAATAGATAGATAGATAGATAGATAGATAGATAGATAGATAGATAGATAGATAGATAGATAGACAGGCAAACAGACAGACAGACAGACAGACAGATAGATAGATGAGATATCGACTAATGTCAGAAAAAAGGAGCTTCTGATTTCGTCAACCAAGGAAGCCTGTGGGTAAAGTATTAACCCGATGCCCAGCTAAGCCGTGATGTTTGCACGGAAGGGACTGATACAGGCGATACCAAAGCTCCCTAGTACCAGGCGGGGCCAGGGCTCGTTCCATAAGCGCCCCTTGCAGAACGAGCTCCCACCTCCATTACAGAGGACCCAGTAAGCAGATGGAGTTTCGAGACTGTCGACAGTCTAGTATAAACCGACAGAGCACTGTGGGTTTTATTCCGGGCTCAACAAGCGAGAAAGGGCACCCTGAGGGAACAGGATTGTGCTTCCCGTCGCTATTTCGGCATGTGACTTATAGGCGTATGGCTAGGCACACATAAGGCACCCCACCACGGGCCCAGCACACCCACACCATCCCCTAATTCTCTGTCTGTCGACAGATGGCACCCATTTCAAAAAACCAAGCCCAAGGGAGGGTCAGTGACACCTCAAGTGGCCTTGGTTCACTCCGTGGAGTAAGTGATGAGATCAACTGATGAGATATCGACTAATGTCAGAAAAAAAGGAGCTTCTGATTTCGTCAACCAAGGAAGTCTGTGGGTAAAGTATTAACCCGATGCCCAGCTAAGCCGTGATGTTTGCACGGAAGGGACTGATACAGGCGATACCAAAAGATAGATAGATAGATAGATAGATGAGATGTCGCAAAGGAATGTAGTCCTTGCAAAGGAACGCAGTTTCACATCAAACAATAATTTGTGTACTGTGCATGTGTCCGGGATGGGAATCACGGGTAGACTGTGTTCTGGAAAAAGAAGAGGAGGAAGGACGTTGAAGAAAAAGGCAATCTAGGAATGGAGAGTGGGAGGATAAGGAAGAAGAGAAAGAAAAGGAAGCCGTTAGTCCAAGTGTTTTGAGCACCGTAAGCTTGCGCAAGCTACAATGATGACATTGTATGAGGCCTAAAAAAAGATAGATAGATAGATAGATAGATAGATAGATAGATAGATAGATAGATAGATAGATAGATAGATGGATAGATAGATAGATTACTACTGCCTCTTTTCCCTCTATTTCGCCTATATTGTGTAATTTGACTTGACATGTTATCTATCTATCTATCTATCTATCTACCTATCCCTGGAGACGGTCTCTGCCACTGGCAACTCAGCCTAGGGTTCAGATCTAACTATCTCCTACAATGACGATTTTGTGTCCGCCGTTAATCGCGCGCAGCGCAAGGGCTAAACAGGCAACCAACTCCTGACCATGGCTGATGAAGTCGGGGCGTGATGCAAAGGGTTGATGAAGTCGGGGTTGTAGAAAGGTAACTCACAACGAGCGTGAACTCCTGAAACCTCGACTTGCTCATGGCATCATCTCCTTAGGGCACACGCTCCTGGGGAGTGTTCTAGTGTTGTCCCGTATAGTTCAAAAGGGCTCGGCTACCTTTCGGCTTGAACTGGGCACAGACACCAACCACAGCGAGACAGTGGTTGGTGTGCAGCTTGGCCGGTGCTGAAAGTTCTTGTCCGGGGGTAGTATAGGAGGCCATGGCTTTTCAAGCTAAGCCACGCCCATAGATTAAACATATCTATCTACCTATCTACCTACATTCCTGCCTACCTACCTACTACCTACCTACCTACCTTCCTACCTCACCTTTCTACCTATCTGATCATTTGTGCCATGTGTCTATCTATCTATCTATCTATTTATCTATCTATCTATCTATCTATCTATCTATCTATCTATCTATCTATCTATCTATCTATCTATGTATTTATCTATATGCCTACCTACCTACCTTCCTACCTCACCTTTGTACCTATTTGATCATTTTGTTGCATGTGCCATGTGTCTATCTATCTATCTATCTATCTATCTATCTATCTATCTATCTATCTATCTATCTATCTATCTATCTATCCATCTATCTATCCATCTATCTATCCATCTATCTATCCATCTATCTATCTATCTATCTATCTATCTATCTATCTATCTATCTATCTTGTGTGTTGTGTTAGGTATCCTAGCTCAGACGGAGAACATAGCGAAGGTAATGAGATAGATACATAGATAGATAAATAGATAAATAGATAGATAGATAGATAGATAGATAGATAGATAGATAGATAGATAGATATATATATATATAGGTAGGTAGATAGATAGATATATAGATATATAGATAGATAGATAGATAGAGATAGATAGATAGATAGATAGATAGATAGATAGATAGATAGATAGATAGATAGATAGATAGATAGATAGATAGAAAAGCACAGACACTCACACACACAGACGCATAATATCATTGTTTATCTATCTATCTATCTATCTCTATCTATCTATCTATCTATCTATCTATCTATCTATCTATCTATCTATCTATCTACCTATCTATCTATCTATCTAGGCTTTAACTCAAGGATTGAGTCGTCCTTCGCCTCTTTCCCAGCCTGGACTCGCCAAGCGCTGTATCTGCCCGCACACGAGCTAAGGTCGGATATGCATATATCTACCTATCTACCTATCTACCTATCTACCTATCTACCTACCAAGCGCTGTATCTGCCCGCACACGAGCTAAGGTCGGATCTGCATATATCTACCTATCTACCTATCTACCTATCTACGCGCTGTATCTGCCCGCACACGAGCTAAGGTCGGATCTGCATATATCTACCTATCTACCTATCTACCTATCTACGCGCTGTACCTGCCCGCACACGAGCTAAGGTCGGATCTGCATATATCTACCTATCTACCTATCTACCTATCTACCTATCTACGCGCTGTACCTGCCCGCACACGAGCTAAGGTCGGATATGCATATATCTACCTATCTACCTACCTACGCGCTGTACCTGCCCGCACACGAGCTAAGGTCGGATCTGCATATGTCTACCTATCTACCTATCTACCTATCTACCTATCTACCTATCTACTTACCTAGCGCTGTCCTGCCCGCACACGAGCTAAGGTCGGATATGCATATATCTACCTATCTACCTACGTATCTACCAATCTACCTATCTACCTATCTACCTACCAAGCGCTGTACCTGCCCGCACACGAGCTAAGGTCGGATCTGCATATATCTACCTATCTACCTATCTACCTATCTACCTATCTACCTACCAAGCGCTGTACCTGCCCGCACACGAGCTAAGGTCGGATATGCATATATCTACCTATCTACCTATCTACCTATCCACCTATATACCTATATGTTCCTCTCTGAGCTAAGGTCGGATCTGCATATATCTACCTTCTACTACCTATCTATCTATCTACCTATCTACCTACCAAGCGCTGTACCTGCCCGCACACGGGCTAAGGTCGGATATGTACATATATCTACCTATCTACCTATCTACCTATCTACCTTACCTATCTACCTTACCTATCTACCTATCTACCTATCTACGCGCTGTACCTGCCCGCACACGAGCTAAGGTCGGATATGCATATATCTACCTATCTACCTATCTACCTATCTACCTATCTACCTATCTACCTATCTACCTATCTGTTCCTCTCTACGTATCTATTTGCCTATCTACGTATATGTCTATCACCTATCTGTGAACGCAGGTATGTATTTGCCTATACCTATCTTTCTATTTACCTATCTTATCTACCCCTTGGCACGGCAATCTCTCTACATGTCGGCACAGGTAAATATCTGCCTATCTACCTATCTACCTATCTATTTAGCTACCGCTGATAGAGCAAGCATATCTATCTACGTTTCAGCATCCATGTCTCTGCCTTCTTTCCTGCCTGGAGACGACAAGCACTATACTCTCTCTCTCTCTCTCTCTCTCTCTCTCTCTCTCTCTCTCTCTCTCTCTCTCCCTCTCGTGCCTGAGGTTGGATATGAATATATCTATCTATCTATGTTTCTATATCCGAGTCCTGTGTAACCCTCTAGCCCGCTGCTCAGTCACCCTTGGGTGACCGGGTGGAATGGATTCCTATGTCTTCGGATATGCAGCGCTGATAGACCAAACATATCTTTATCGGTCACCTCCACAAAATGTGGTCAGGTTACCGATAAAACTACATATGCGGCGCGCCAAATTTGACGTGTTTTGCGGGCTCGCCTGCCCGGCTTGCACGCAAAACACGTCAAATTTGTGGCTAGCCGCAAAATATACATTTCATACCGTGGTTGTTGTTTTAGCTTTACGTTCAAGGCGTACGGAGGAGCTTATTCGCTTCCACATACAGGCAAACATCGTATTTATTGTTGTTGTTGTTGTTGTTGTTGTTGTTGTTATTGTTATTATTATCATTATTATTATTATTATTATTATTATTATTATTATTATTATTATTATTATTATTATTATTATTATTATTATTATTATTATCCTTGAAAGGTGTTGGGAGTAGGGGGTGGGGGGTTTGGGGGGGAGGGAGAAAATCCCCCCCCCCCCCCCCCCCCCCCCCCCCCCGTTTCGGCACCCCTGTCGGAATAAATCATGGTTTGTGGGAACGAGGAGGAGTTGGGAGCTCACATTGCAGGGTGGCTAGCCCCAGACTCTATGTTGATGCTGATATAATTTTTTTGGAATTCGCGCAAATATTTGCGTTAGGGCAGTGTCCTGAATCCCAAAATTCCTCGTTTTTTTTTCGCACCCCTGTCGGAATAAATCATGGTGTGTGTGAAACAGGAGGAGTTGG
>WBZZ01004271.1:32500-35000 GCA_019918135.1 Paulinella micropora | reverse complement strand
TATAACCCGAGGTCTACCCTTTCGAGCTCAAAGAAAAGTAACTTGAAATGGAATTTAATACTATGACTCATGATGAACACAACTGGAAACCTGAGTGTCCCTATGACCGGGTCAACTTGACTGACACGATGCGTTACGTCCGTAACCTGCACAAATGCCAAAACATACCCTAAACAACAACACATAAGTGCATTTTCCCTTATTTAGCCATAAATTCCCAGTCACGGGAAAAATGCTAAATTTCACGGAATTTCCGTGACCTTTTTCCAAAACTTCAAACGGTTACTACATATGATGTAGAAGGATCGGGTCAACGCTATTAATGTGGAAGATTATTCAATATGGATGCTACATAATCATGTAATCTGCATCCTGAAAACCTTTCTCCACTCCGGTAAACGGTTACGTGTTAGATGTAGGTTTTAAGGTCCTATGCCGGCCATCGGAGATCCAAGCATCCCAGCTTTCTTCTCATATTCCATATCCGAGGCTAAAACCACGTTAACCCTTAACCCGGCCCGGTTTGCCACTTTTGGGGATCTAAAGCCACGTTTGGGGATCCGACCCAATTTCAAGTTTTTTAATCCCTATTTGTGGTTTTTGACAGTTATATTATTAAATTCAATTGAATTAAACCCGGTGGAAGCTAATTGTGTAAAAAAAACCGTTCTTTAATAACTAATAAAACCTTGACAATCACTGTCACAACGGCTGCCTCTTACATTTCCCAGATGGAACGAAATGATTGACTGTGTGCCACGGAAAACATTCTCCAGTTCGGCAAAAAAAATAGCGACAATCGCTGCAATAAGCACTGGTACGCTTGCGGATTCCATTACTAGCACACACCGCACAACAAACCGAGTTCTGCTTACCCGCGCCGCGCTTACCATCACTCGCCTCGTTTGTAAGACTTACCAAATGGCCAGGGCATATCACACGCTTGCCCCTCGCTGCGCTCCTAGAACCTCCAAAAAGCCCCGCATAAGACACCAAACCCTCAATAAGTTCCTTGAGCATGTCTTTGCGTGTTTTTTCTTCATGAAACTGTTTGTAGATGATAGTTGTGTTTGTAACCGCAACATCTAACAAACCCGCAAATAACTTGAACCAAGGCTTGTTGAATCTTACCGCCTTCTCAACTCCGTGACGAAGTCGTAACTGATCGCCTGTATCAACGCCGCCCATGTGCTGAGTGTATGTCTTGCAAATTTCAAAACAATTGACTGGAACCGTAGCTCCACCCCCCCCCCCCCCCCCCCCATGCAGCCTCCTTTCGACGTGGCTCATGGTACCCCCCAACACAGTTGACAAAAAATAAACTACCTGGGTGTCTTTCCAAGCAACAGCATGCATAGTGACTCGGTTATGACTCCAAGTGGCAATTGCGGACGTGCCCCGGTCACTATTCTTCTTGACTTCGTCCAGTAGCTCCTTTGCCGCCCTCAGCCTGGGTTTGACAATAGTGCCAATGCAGTTGATGCCCCTCTTTAGGACACAGTCAAAAAACAACTGCAGCCCTGTGTAAAACCTATCTAAAGCGATGAACCTGCCGCTTTGGTTGATGCCGGCTAGGTCTAAAAGCTTCATAACAACTGCATACGTCATTCCGTGCTCAGAATCGTCCTGCACCGTTCCCTCACCCTCATAACAAAGCAGCGTATAAAAATAGCCTGTTACTGAACAGCACAGAGCAAACAGTTTGAATCCACATTTGATGGGTTTTTTCGGTAAGTATTGCCTGAGGTAGGTACGCCCTTTAAAAGGGATCATTCCCTCGTCGATTGACACCCACTGACCCAATTCCCACAGCCTAGGAAAATTTTCTTGTATAATCTCAATAAAGACTCGAACATTGAAAAGTTTGTCATACTGAGGGGAGTCACGAGGAGCTGCCAGACGGGGGTCAGTGAGATGAAAATAACGTTTGATATTCTGATACCTCACGTACCCCATGATGCTTGCAAGGTCTGGCCACTGCCAGAAGTCTGACACAGCACCAATCCAATAATCTGTTTCAGCAGGCAACCCCATCACCCCCATCATTATAAGGATCGCCAAAAATGAAAGTATGTCAGATAGTGTCACGGGTACCCAAGGCCGCTGACGCTCTGAGGGGTTGAGATTACGTTTCCAGGTTGCATACTTGTTGGTGTTTCTTGTGACATTCTGCCAGAATTGCGTGGGTAAGAACATAAAGAAAATATCCACCATACTGAGGAGGTCGGGGGAACGCACAGAAAGTGATGCCCTGGACTGCCCTTCGAATGCCGGCAGCACACGAGGAGGTGCAACACCCACCTTCCATTCTTTGACATCTTTGAACTCACTGGCAGGTAGGCTATCGCCTTCGTCAATCTCTAGTGCCGGATCCTCCTCCTCGTCTTCACCAGACCCCTCATCTTCTTCGACATCATCGTCACTGACAAGTGAGTCGCTGGGATGAGGGTTCGTTTGTTGTCCATATCTCCTTCTTTTTGATCCTCTTCATCGATTGAAC
>WBZZ01004271.1:0-22500 GCA_019918135.1 Paulinella micropora | reverse complement strand
AAATATGATACTAGTATCAAAGAACCGAAATACAAATATTTCTTTCTGGTATCAAAGGGGGGTGGTGCGGAGAAGGAGTTGATAATTTACAACAGCCTCACTGTCTTAGCTAGATTGAACCATGAGGCAGTCCGCGTTAATTGGGTCGTTCAAATTTTTTTATTAAATTTTTTTTCTTTGATATTCTATTTTAAAGTAATGATAAAGTCATATTAAAGGGTAATGTCAGAGGAAGTTAAACACGAGAAGTGCGGAAAGTGTAAATGCTGGCGATTGCCAGTTCAGTTTTTGAATAATAAAGGACGACGACTTAAAACATGTGATAAGTGTAGAGAACAATGTAGAAAAACTGCGGAAAAGTGCAAGTGTGAACATAAGAAACGAAAAGACAGATGCCAAGATTGTGGTGGTAATGCGATATGTGAACATAATAGGAGAAAATATGAATGTAAAGAGTGTGGTGGTAATGCGATATGTGAGCATAAGAAACGAAAAGACAGATGCCAAGATTGTGGTGGTAATGCGATATGTGAGCATAATAGAAGAAGAGAAAGATGTAAAGAATGCGGTGGTTCACAAATATGCGAGCATAATAGAAGAAGAGAAAGATGTAAAGAATGTGATCCGTGTGGTAATTTATCTAGTATCGTAAATAAAAGGACTTACTTTGCTTTAAAGAAAGAAAAAAAAGAAAGATCCATTGAATATTTAGGTTGTAATATTGAAGAATTTAGAAAACATATTGAAAAGCAATTCAAGGAAAATATGACATGGGATAATTATGGAGAATGGCATATTGATCATATTACACCATTAAAATATGAAAATCCAACATTGGAAGAGACTATTAAGCGACTTCATGATACAAACACACAGCCATTATGGGCAAGTGATAATATAGCAAAAGGTAATAGATTTATTGGTTAATTTTATTTATAAAAAAATAGACTTGTCTATTATATACCAGCCGATGTGGAGCGAAGACGACAAGAAGTTTGTTAGGCAGTTAAGAGTTGCTACTACTGAAAATAAAATTTATGAAGTGGTGTCCAACTTCTACGATAGTGAATTAAAACCAAGTATAGCCTTCCATAATTCTATTATATCTTTATTTAGCACGCCAACTAGTGATGAAGAAGTGCTTGAAGCACTAAAAGTAATATATCCAAAATATGCTATCGTGTATCCAAATTTGAATAGTAGAAGACAAAGACTTTCTGAGGTGAGAAAGAAAGCAATAGAGCCTTACCAAAGTGAAAAAGTATATGAAATGAGCAAACTAGATAAATACTTTAATCTGAATGAAGACGAGCGAATTGATATCGTTGAGGGATATAAGAAAGATGTCAAAGCCAAAAATGAACAAAAAATACAAATTGATATCCGTGATGTAATGGCTAAAATGAACGATATGATATTAAGTAATGACCCTTATCTGAAACTGCTTGCTTTGATGATAGCAATTGGAGCAAGGCCTGTGGAAATATTTGACAAAAACACGTATGAATTAATACCAGATAAACCAAGTTGGTTGCGAGTGAATAACCTAGCGAAAAAGAGAGAAGGACAAAAAAAGAATTGGACTGAGAGGCCTGTTGTCCTTTTTACTCCCCAGTTTGTAATAGAACAAGTAAATTCAATACGAAACCATTTCAAAAAGAAAAAAGCAGTTATCATTAACAGCGAAGGGGTGCTTGATAAACAAAAGAATAATGAACTAAACAAACGGATTATCAAAATCTTCCCTTGGCTATCGGAATACACGCAGAAGAGCAGTATGTTGCGAAAACTATATGCTAGTTTGTCGTATAGTAATTTCGCCAATCCGAAATTAGAGAATTTTAATACGTGGGTTTCAAATGTGTTGGGACACGGCGATATGCTCACCAGTTTTAGTTATAGTTGGGTTAATGTGGCCGACCCTGAAGAAATTAAGGCAGAAGGGATTAAAACAGAATTAGAGGAGTTAAGACGCAAAATAGATTTATATTTAAACTTAAGTAATACTAATGAAATTAAAAGCGAAAACGAAGACGAAGAATGTAAATATCAACCATTAGGTAAAAGCGCTAGTAGAGAAGATAAGTATAAATTGCTTGAGCAGATTTACAATGATAACCCGAATATTACAAATACTAAACTGCGAAAATTAAGCGGGATTGTAGCCGTTATTGTCAATACGTTTATTAAAGAGAAGAGGGGCGAAGCGACGAAGAGCGACAGCGAAGAGAGTAAAGCGACGAAGAGCGAAGCAAAAAAAGAAGAGGAAACAAAAGCACCATTAAGAAGAAGTACGAGAAATAAAAAGAAGGCTAATACTTAACAACGATTAAAGGCGGTTCGTGATATCTCGCCCTAATATTAGACTCTCTTCTATAGCAATTAATGGAACAAATCGTAAAAAACTGAACACCATCTACATTATCAATATCAACTGCTATGATAGGAGGATATGATTGGAATGTGCGAGACAAGCCACATATATTACAAAATTCTTTTTTATAATCCTGCTGGGACATCTCTGAATAAACAAATGTCCTTATGTGTCCAACTATATCACTCGGCAATTCGCGTATTATTATTGACATGTTTTATATTACATATTATATAATAAAAATGAACCTTTTTGGTCAAAGCACGAATACGCCATCGTCATCAACTACATCGTCATCTTCTTCTTTATCTATTGATAACATCAAAGACACATTACCAACAACGGCCTTCGGAGAGTTGCGAACGGCAACTCTATCGCCCGTATTACAAAATGTATTCACATATGGTATTAATACGCGTTTCTTTGACAAAACAGAAACAAACGGCGGGGTGGTATCAACTGCTAATTCAATGGCGGTTTTGACTACATCGGCCTCAGGTAATTCAACCGCACAGATTACGACTATTGAACGAGCCAAATATAGAAGTGGTATGGGTTTAGTTGCTAGATTCTCCGCATTGTTTCCGTCATCTACCACCGCAACTACTTTCAATTGCGATATTGGCATAGGCACACCAGCAGACAATTTATGTTTCAGACAATCAAACTCGGGAATGTCCGTTGTGAGAACGGCGGGGAGTGTTGAAAATGTGGTTAGTCAATATGCGTGGAATGTTGATAAATGTGATAATACGGGAAACTTCCCCACGATTGATTTTACCAAATTGAATGTGTTTGAAATCGTCGTCCAATATCTGGGTGGCGGTCAGATTACATTCAAGTTGAAAACCCGCGCACTGGACGAATGGAAGTAATTCATGCGATTAAATACGCGAGCACTGCTACTACTCCATCATTGGATCAGGCGGCGTTTGCTGTTTATGCGAAGGCGTATTCGTCAAGCCTTCAATCCGTTGTAATGAAAACCGCGAGTATGTTTTTGGCGGTTGAAGGGAAAATTGATCGGACTATTGCTATAACTAACTCGTATGATGCTGTCAAAACTATAGGAGCCACTGAAAATGCCATATTTACCATTAGAAACCGCGCCACATTCAACAGCAAAACGAATTATAACATAATTTACTTTGAGAATTTATGTATTAGCAATTCGGATACTAAAACATGTATTGTGAGAATTATTCTTAATACATTAGGAGGCACACCAGCATACAGCAATTACGATACAAACACATCATTGGCAGAGGTTGATACGGCGGGGACAACAAGAACGGGTGGAAGTGTGATATTTACATATGTGCTGTCTGCTGGTTTGTCCATATACATTGATTTGTCTCAATATAATATCAAGATAGGAACAAGCAAAACATTTACCATATCCGCACAATTAACGAGCGGTGGAACGGCGAGTATTTACGCTTCATTAAACTGGATTGAAGACCAAATTTAAACAAAAAAAGAAGGATATTATATCATAGAATACGTTATCTATACATAATGTATAGATTGTATTTGCGCGTCAACTTTCTTTTCTATCTCTATTGACATTTTTTTTTATGTATTCAAAATCCTTGTTTTTGATTAACTTTTCGGTTATACGTGCGTGATTTCTCTTCAAATATATGTAAAACTAGTCAATATTGGCACCGCAGGGGATTTGTTCTTTATGTTGTTGTCGTCGACATGAGTTGATGTTTTTGATTAGAATAAATAGTATATCTAAATTTTGTATGTAGGTCATTATATCTATACATTCTTTTTTTTTGCTTAAGCATGATACGCCTTCAAGAGAATACTAACCTCAAAGTTCAAAGGAACCTCCAAAACTTCACCACTCGCATTTCTAACGACAATATCAATAGACCTTAAACTCTTGGTGGTATTGAATGGGACGTAATCTGCGATGTCGTTTGATGATTCAAAATAGGCTTGGACTCCATAGGGTTTATCTAGATTACATTTACCAATGACAGAGAAATTACCATTTGCTTCAACTAAACCAGACTGATTTAAAGCACGGCTATGGACATAAACGGCCGTTTCACCGATTAGATTGACTATAGACTGCATGGTGCTACTCGCCGCCGCCGAGATATCGGCAGTTAGTCCTATCTTGTCTCTAATCGTGCTATTATCATAATCAAAAGCATACGTATCACCAGTGAAAGCGAAATTCAATTTATTAACGGAGTTCAAAGTTATAACTACGGAGTTAGGGGTAATTGCTGAATTAATCGCAGTTTGAAGAGCGGTAATAAATGTATCAATGGTGTATTGATTTTCTGTTATGATTGCCGTTTTTGTAGCCGATCCAGTTGTTTTAATCAATGTGAGAGTGTTGGCATAACTCGGTATGTTTGGGAAAACGTTTGGAATAGAGATACTTTTAACGACATAAGCACTGATTATATCAATATTACGACCAGTTGCTGGTAAATCAACGACGAAACGGCCATTGTGAGTAGAAGCGGATTTTGATTCTGTTTTATCACTTGAGGAGACGCGAAGGAGGAAATTTTTTCTCGTGCGTTTTTCGTCTTCTAAGTTGGAGATCGTAAAAGACATTGCTATATTATAAAATATATTATTCTAATTTTTAATTTTTTTTTATCTTTTTTGTTTAAACTACACATACTAAGAGAGATTTTGAATAAATAAGGACTACTGCTTAACAACACAGCGAGACGGGTAGATAGACGCCACTTTGACGTATTTCAACCAAGCAGTAATGGTGCGATTAGCATCATAATCATAAGCATAACGAAGAGTGACTTCCGCAGTTCGTGAGTTATTGACCGCAATACCAGATGCTCCAATATGTGGCGACTGATTGAGTGTCTGGATAATGGTAGCAAATCCTGAGTTAGATGTAAGTCCTGTTTTATCTGAAGTAGAATACCACTTGCGGAAGTTTTCAAGAGAAACAGACGAAGACATGTAAGCATCGCGAATACCCATAGTCGCTTGGAGATTGTTAATATACAATTCCGCGCATCCTCGTTGAACGGAGGCAAGAGTATCTGTGCTTCCTCCAATTTCCATCTTTTGTTGCGGGGCATACCAATCACCAATACGACATTGATATTGTCTGTAAGGCATTTGAGTAGTTCCCAAGTTGTCAATATTAGCATTTTCTGTGAGCACATTTTGAGTAACGATATACAAGCACTGAGCACGTGCTACTGCCTTATTTACTTGAAGATTAAAATCATCCGATGTCCCCGGGTTCGCCTTTTGGTTGTAATATGAGTTAAGGGTAATTGCTGAATTAATCGCAGTTTGAAGAGCGGTAATAAATGTATCAATGGTGTATTGATTTTCTGTTATGATTGCCGTTTTTGTAGCCGATCCAGTTGTTTTAATCAATGTGAGAGTGTTGGCATAACTCGGTATGTTTGGGAAAACGTTTGGAATAGAGATACTTTTAACGACATAAGCACTGATTATATCAATATTACGACCAGTTGCTGGTAAATCAACGACGAAACGGCCATTGTGAGTAGAAGCGGATTTTGATTCTGTTTTATCACTTGAGGAGACGCGAAGGAGGAAATTTTTTCTCGTGCGTTTTTCGTCTTCTAAGTTGGAGATCGTAAAAGACATTGCTATATTATAAAATATATTATTCTAATTTTTAATTTTTTTTTATCTTTTTTGTTTAAACTACACATACTAAGAGAGATTTTGAATAAATAAGGACTACTGCTTAACAACACAGCGAGACGGGTAGATAGACGCCACTTTGACGTATTTCAACCAAGCAGTAATGGTGCGATTAGCATCATAATCATAAGCATAACGAAGAGTGACTTCCGCAGTTCGTGAGTTATTGACCGCAATACCAGATGCTCCAATATGTGGCGACTGATTGAGTGTCTGGATAATGGTAGCAAATCCTGAGTTAGATGTAAGTCCTGTTTTATCTGAAGTAGAATACCACTTGCGGAAGTTTTCAAGAGAAACAGACGAAGACATGTAAGCATCGCGAATACCCATAGTCGCTTGAAGATTATTAATATACAATTCCGCGCATCCTCGTTGAACTGCTGCAAGAGTATCAGTGCTTCCTCCAATTTCCATCTTTTGTTGCGGGGCATACCAATCACCAATGCGACACTGATATTGTCTGTAAGGCATTTGAGTAGTTCCCAAGTTGTCAATATTAGCATTTTCTGTGAGCACATTTTGAGTAACGATATACAAGCACTGAGCACGTGCTACTGCCTTATTTACTTGAAGATTAAAATCGTCCGATGTCCCCGGGTTCGCCTTTTGGTTGTAATATGTTTCATAAGTGTATGGAAGCCCATCCTTGCTTCCCATCTGTTCCAAAATATTTCTCTGGACGGCGGGAGCAAGAGAGAATGTCTCCAACATAACAACTGGATTTGTTACGCTGTATTTCAAATTAGTAGTAGTAAATACACTAGGAACCTTACCATCAGAGGTTCCAATGATAGTCAATGCTTCATTTACTGGTGCAAATGTCAAACGAAGTCTCATACCACTAATCAAAGAAGGGGGAATGAGAGTTTCTTCATTAAACACTCCTGAAAAGTAATGAAGAGGAATACACACTCTCAAATATTGGCCAGTCGCAACACTACCAGCGGTAGGGACATTAAGTGCAAAATCAGCGACTGAAACATCAGTAACATTACTATTAACAGTGACTGGTTCTCTTTGTCCAGCCATCTGTGCTTGCCTGCGATAATCAAAAGGATAATGCCACGGGAGAATATTTCGCACCAGTTTATTCAAATCTTCAATTCGTTCAAGTTCGCTACCATCCTTGCTTTCCAACAAAAATCTTTCAAAAATAGCGGTAGCGGGAGTGTTCTGGAAACCAAGAGCACAAGCAACATTATCTTTTCCATCAGTGGCCACTAATCCTTCTGCCATAATGTCAAATGACAAATAGCAATTCTTTCCATAAACAAAATCAGTGCTCGCCTGTAATGTAAAAATCATTTCAGTTCCAGAATCACTGGTATAAGTCTGCTGGTCGGCAAAGTTCTTCTTAAAGATACTTCCCTGTTCAGTGAGCGCTAGATTTGCTGGCAACTCATACCTGAGGTTGTTGAGGGTCATCAACTCCTCCGTGTTTTTACTATCCTTTCCTTCCATTTTTTTGTGTGTGCTTGTGAGGTGGTAAAATTCGCGATGCTACTATACTAAAAAAATAATAATAGAAATTAAAAATAATTATTTATTCACCTGAAACGGATTGTTTAATAATATCAACTGAATTCTGTATATTGTCAAGTCTCGCATCTTGTGGTGAAGTCAATTGAAACTCTCTTGCCTCAGCATTTTGAACCGCTTTCTTCAAATAAGCCAAACTGCTAACAGCAGTGTCCAAATCAACCACATCGGCAGTTCCTTTCTTATCAGAAACGTCTGTTAATGTGTTTTGAATAGTAGAAGGTTTGTGTGGGACTAAATCGCCAAATTCTGTCAGTGGCTGATTAACTAACGGGGCGCCATTGCTACTCCACAATTCAAACTGGTTTAGTTGAAATCCATCACTCGCGGGTCTGTTTCCTTCGTTGAGTTTATTAATAAACTCATTAGACAATCTATTGGAGGCATGTGTGTTTTTAATCATTATATACATGTAAGTTGATTTTTTTTCTAGTAAAATCAACTTTATTAATTTAATTTAAATCAACTTTAAAATATATTTTATCAATTACCATTAATTATTTTTTTCATAATTTGTAAATTCTTGTGTGTAATTCTTTCCTCTTTCATTTTCTTTAAATCCGTTATGGCTTGATTTACGTCAATGTCATTAGTTTGAGCAACTTCCTTGGTTGGTGGCGGAGTTTCCTTAGAAGCATCTTCTATTGCTTCTATCTTGCTTGCTGGTGTTGTGGTAGTTTTTGTTGGCACAGCAACAGGAGTGGGATTGACAGATTTGGGTAGGGATTGTTCAACCTTAGGTGCTGGAGGCATTTCAACAGGTTTGGCATTTGGTTCGGGAGTTGAATTATTCGCCGATGCTATGTCTGGCGCCTTTCTTTTCAATGCTTCGTCTGGCACTTGGTCTGGTTGCCCGCTGGCAATAGGTTGTCCATTGTTCTTACTTTCCGATTTGCTTACTTTTGGCTTTAATTGACACTTAATCTTACCACTCTTAATATCCGCTTCTATCTTCCTTACTGCTAAGTATTCGGGCGTTCCCTTACGAATGGTTACGAATTTTCCTTGTGCGTTTTGTTTATGCCAAAGTGCGATTGCCTGATGATAGCAAGTTTTGTATAATTTAGTTGATTCCGTCATGACATATATTATGGCAAAAAAAAACCATTTAATTTTATTTTTTACAGGTTTGTCATATCTCTATCCTTATTTAATCGCAATATAGTAGAGAAATTCTTTCTAAACTGGGTTGTTCTATCACTAGCAGTATTATTAATTGCTAGAAACGAATAAGGTTCTGCCGTGGCATATTTAACCATATTGTAAAATTCTTTTTTGGTGAGAAAAGGACTTTCATATTCATCTGCCAGTCTGTCAAGCTCGCTTCTCCTTACTCCATTAAAAATAATCATCCAATGGCAATTAATTCTTATTCTTCGCGGGAGTTGTGTATAACTCTGCGTTGCCACCCAGACTGACACCTTAGCATTTGTTGAAGCGAAAAACAACTCAGTAAGCACTTCTGATTTGAGAAAAGTTTTACTCTGTGCGATGTCATCTAATAACAATAATATCTTTGGTGCCTTCTTAAACCCTTTCGTCTTAATCAGTTCTTTTTGTTTAGTTAATATGTCTCTCATTAACTCAGGCCTATCTTCTTTGATTATGTCTTCTTTTTTTAACTTGAGAGTGTCTTCTAAAATCGGGCATGGACTTAAGCAAAAGACTACTATTCTATCATAAAATCCTTTCAACATGTTCTTTTTGGCGAGTAGATTACAAATCATAACTGATTTACCTCCGCCAGTGCTGGCGCATATAACCATAGTGCCCATTGCTGGCAATATTCCTTCTTTTTGAATAGGAAGCAATTCAACGCTATCTCTTTGTGTTTTAATTGGTTGTATTTCCAAGTCATTGTGAAATTTGGGCGGTTTTTTGCTATCTAACTCTGTTATTACTGGCCTGTCAATAGTAAATTCATGTGCTTTTTCTATGTTGGTTTTCTCCAGACTCTGCTTCAAAAGTGTTTTTCGTGGCAACTTGTTTGCTATTAATCCTTTACGTATGGATTTAGGCATCTAAAGTTGATTTAATTTAAATTAACTTTTCTTATATTATGGGTTTTGAAAATAGTTTGGATTGTATCTATAATTATCATATTCGGCACCAAAGGGTTGGGGTGGTGAAGCATAATTATAGAAATAAGGAGAGTAAGGACTACCAAAAGCGTAATTACTTGGAGGATTGACGAGCGGTTTAAAATCCTTTCTTTCTGGGCGAGTTTGAACTTGTCGCGGAATTTCCGCTGAGAAGTTTCGTGTTAGTTTGCGCTTCATTTTTGGTAATTCTCGTGTCTCTCTCATTCGTTGTTGAATAACTGCTCTATTGTATCTATTAAGCATAAAATTGTTGTTTGTGTTGCTATAAAGTGTGTTGTCTAGTAATTCAAAATCATGCTTAGTTGCTAGCACACGATCGCGTCTTTGTTCATTGCCTTTAATAAGCGGATTTGTTTGCGAAGTGCCAATTCCACCATTTTGGTCGCTTGGCATTAGAAAACGAATAAGTGCCATTAAGTCTTCTCTTTCATCGGCGGGAGATTTCCCCATAATCTTATCAACCAATTGGTCAATACTTCTCATGCTATCAACCATGGTTTGATTTGGTGTTGTTGCTGGGTCTGGGTCATCTGAAACTTTGTATTCTTTCATCATTTCTTTGAGTTTTTCATCTTTAACTTTCTCCTCCCAGAATGGGAGTCCCTGTTTTGTTCCACTTTTATAAACACCGCCTTCATACTCTGGTTGTGGATTTGGTGGTACTTGTGTTGTTTGTGGTGTTTGTGTTTGTGGTGCTGGTGGCATAGTTTGCGGTGGCATAGTTTGCGGTGGCATAGTTTGCGGTGGCATAGTTTGCGGTGCTGGTGGCATGGTTTGCGGTGGCATGGTTTGCGGTGGTTGAGTCGGTATTGGTGTTTGTTTTCTTGGCACGCTCGCATCCCTCAATTCTAAATCTTCCAATTGCTTCATTTGGTCTGGTGTTAATTTACCCCTCATTTCTTCGTAAGTTCTCTTATCCAAAATATCATCTGCGTCTGCTACGTCTGATATACTAGCACCTTGGTTTAGTGCTTGTTTGATGGCCTCTTCCCATCCAACTTTTGGATCGTCAGAATTGGAAAGTTTAATTTTCTTTCCAGTTTTCTCTCTCAACGATTTAACAAATCCCTTTAAGTGCCTCGTTTGGGCGCCTTTATCATCAAGTATGAGCAAGTTATTGCCCAGTCCAATAGTATCTGCTACTACCATATTGTCTGAGTATGCGATCGGGACTTCAACACTAAGATTTATATCTTTTTCTATACTTGGTGGAATATCTTTTGTGCTCAATCTATAATCTAAATTATAGATATTATTTATTTTTTCTATAAAATTATTCATTGTAGTTTCATTCGCTGGTGCGATAAGAGAATATCCTTTCACACCATCCGCTTTTTCTTGCGATTCAACTATTTTATTAAACCCATCAACGAGTTCCGCATATTGTTTATTAAATGTAGCAGGATTTACTACTTTATTTACTTTAAATGTCGCATCCTTGTCAAAACTGCCCACATTTTTCATAACCCCAATCATAGAAATTAATGTTCGGTCTACATTGCGTATAAAAGTATCGTATTTCGCATCTGGAGGTGTTAATTTAATAGTTTTCCAAAACTTCATCCCGTCCCAAAAAGATACTCCACTGCGGACTCTTCCTTGTGCTTCTAAGGCCATTCTAGATATATCCGCTTTTGAAAACATTGAGTTGTAATTGTCAAAAATACTCTTGGCAACTTCGGCCGTAGCCAATCCATTACTCGTTAGATAATCACTCATATTGGTAATTCTTTCAAAGTATCGTTTATCGGCAAAGTCTTGGACATTCTTGTCGCCAGACGCATACAATAAATCATGTTCAAAAGCAACTAAGTCCAAAGCATCTGCTGGGAGAATGTAAGGAAACTTACCACGAGTTCTATCTTCTAATTGAAGACGGCTTTCCACTCGTGTGCCCCCACCATTATAATTACTTCCCTCGGTATGAATTCGTTCTTCTTCCAACTTAATAAGAGCATCTGGCTGAGCAGACCATGCTCTATATATTTCTTTGAGTGCTTTTCCAAGACCGAGAACTGACATAGTCTCTACGCCTGTTTTAAATGCGCCCCACGCATTTAAAGACGCTATTCCAGTGGCTAATCTGTGCGCATATTCTCTTAATACATAATCCCCTAATCTTTGCTGTCCGCTTGCGATTAAACGAGGATTAGGCGGAGGTAATCCTTCTGGCGCTTCATTTCTCGCTATTGTTAGCAAAAGGGCATTGCAAGCATCTGCTCTTCTTCTTCCAAGTAATCCAACATTCATCGCACGTAGTTGTGGATTGTTGGCAATTAATCTCAATATCTGCCCCCACGCTAGCCTTCTCACACCATATCGCCCAGCACCTGTAGCAAGGTTAAGTAATCTATTAAGTCTGGGACTCATAATTATCTCTTGAATACTTCTAATAATAGCATTAACAAATCTTTCTACACTTCGGGGGTCATCACCTATTCGTGGCACAAGCATCTTGTGTTCGTCGCCTATCTTTGCTTCTATTGAAGCATCATCTGGGTGTTTTCTCTCCCACTCTTCTCGGTTTTCTTTCCATTCCTTATAATCCTGCTCCGCTTGCGCTCTATCCTCTCTTCGTATTACGCGAGTTTTGTCCGCTTTGCCTTTGTTTTTCATATACGTTAAGCCCTTATCGGTTAATCGTTTTAAGTCTTCTTCTTTATATTCTTGTTTTACCAATTGTGCTATATCGCGCTTCATTTGCTGGATATTGTCTTCTATGTGCGCTATATCATATTTATCGGTAGCCATTGCTAATTTTCGCATTTCAATCATTTGTTCGTTCATGGGGGCAGTTCCGTGTTTTCTTTCAAATTCTTTCATATCAATGCCGTCATCTTGAAGGTGTGCCTTCATTTCGTCGTAATTCATATTTACATAAATACTTTGCTTATTGTCCAACGCGGTAATTCTATCTTTTAAATCCTCCATAGTATTTCCCCCTTTTGTTGAAGCATCCAGCAATCTATCCGCTCTAAGCCTCTCGCGGGCTTGATTATTGATACCTTCATTAACTTGTTCATCCCAATCAGCCTCTTCGTTTGTAAATAAATACCTATATCCGCGTTTAATTTCGTTATAATACACAAAAAATGGTTTTTCGTGTCGTGGCATTTTTTATATCCGCTATTATATATATCTTATAATATAAGATAGGATGGAAAAGAAAAAAGAAAAAAGCAAAGACGAGCAACAACTTGAAGAGTTGGAACGGCTAGGGAAGGAAATTGACCAAATCCGTATCACTCAGAATTTAGTGAATAAAAACCCTAACATTTTTAGAAAACCTGAAAATATACTTTACCGCTTACCGCTATCAGATAAGCAACGAGAGACGATTTAAAATAATATAATTAAAGAGAAAGATAATATATAATGTTGTTAATATTGCTTTTCGTGTTATCTCCAACTTGTTGGAGATTTGCTAATATGTCGCGGACTGCCTGCGACTTTTATAGCAGAGCAAATCAAACAAAAAAAGATGGATGTGTTTATTGTATACAGAGCGGGATTAACTCAAAATTCAAATGTATTTACAAACCGATGTCAGACTGGTGTATTAGTTTGATGAAGCACTACCTTTAATGTGCTCAAATGATGCTATGTGGTATAAAATACATTTGTATGAATGCTCACTTCTTACTTGAAGAAGGAGAAGGTAAAACGATACCGATTAAGAGTGTTAAAATTCCGACATAGACATTAGCCTGCTCGCAAGGTAAGTCGTGTTTAGCAAGTTTTATTAAGCAAATTGTAATAATTGCTATTATAATCATCATTTGAAACAGATACTTAATCATTCTGCTGTCGGTTGGTCTGTTTTTCATACAACAGCACGACCAGTTATCTTCTAATTCGTGCTCTATTTTTTTCTCCTCAGTCTTTAGTTCTACTTCAAGAACGCGAGATTTTAATTCTGGAGTTAGTTCGCCATCCATATCCATAATAGGCGGGGGTCTGTGAAGTCTAGTCGTATTATTTGACATTTTCTCTAATTTCTTGTAGTATATTCATAAGATTTTTATTTTCTTTTTCTAAATTATCTCCAACACGTTGGAGATTACCTACCTTTTCTGATAATTGTTGAACGGCCTTAATTAACGGGGCTATAAACTCGGAATAACCTATACCATAACCGACATCGCCACTATCAATACATTTAACATCTTCTGGATTAACACTCACACCTTTCAATTCACATTCCTTTCTTTGCTTTGGACACGGAACCATAATTGTTTCTTTTATAAAACCGCCAAAATCTAGCATATCCATTTCTGTTAGTATCTCTTCTAATTCCTGTGCTATTAAACCAGTCCTACATTTCTTTTTGTCATCAATCATACGATAGCAAACTGGATTTAACTTATTGATAAAATCTAAGCCTAAACATTCCTTTATATCTTCTTTTTTTCTCCTGTCTGAATATTGAATTGGATTAGACAATACCCATAATTGTCCATCGCTTGCTTTCAAAGACATTAAATCAGTATTTGAACTATTCTCCCATATGAACCCACTCGTTGAAGAATTATTCACTCTAAATCTAATAGCATAAGAAGTTAATCCTCCGCCTACTCCTCCTGCTGGTGCTGTTCCTCCGCTTAATGATTTATTTGCCCCAGACTGAGACATATAAATCCCCCAGTTTGGATCGCAACATCCCATACAAATATTCCTCTCGCATTCGTCCCGTCTGTTTGTCCTTGAATTCCTATTTTCGCTCCATTATTATGTTGTGGTTGTTAGTCACCCCATGTGTATGTAATCCCCGCACTAGCCGTTATTAATCCTTTCGTCCATAAAGTCCCGTTTGCCCCGTTCAATGACATTAATAATTGTTCGGACGAATTCTCCTATATAAAACCATCAGTGGAAACATTGCTCACTCTAAATCTAACGGCAAAAGAAGTGAAATCATTGCCTGCAACCGCAGACCCTCCTGCTAGACTTCTGGTATTTGCACCTCCCCCATTTGATGCCATATAAATACCATAATTTGTATTGCCAGTGTCCCACAAAAATATTCCTCTTGTATTGCCTCCATTCGTATTTCCTTGTATGACTATGCTAGAGCCTCCAGTTGCGGTTAATAATCCACTCGCTGTTAGTGTCGTCGTTGATATACCCGCGGTTGAAGTAATTGTTGTTCCCGTTATTGTTCCGCCATTTGTTATGTTGTTTGAGTTCATATCTAAGGCACCATAAAACCGCATACCGCCAGCATTGTTAAAACGGACAATGTCAGACGAAGCACTTTTATTATCCAAAAGTTTTGAAATATAAAGTCCCGCCCCTTTTACATCAGATGCTACATTCGTAAATACATAACCTCGTTGGTTCGCGGTTCCGCTTGTAGCAGTATTTAGAGTAAATAAGAAATACTGATAATCTCCTGATGTCTGTGAAAAGAATATATCTCCTCCATTTTGGTTTAATATCCTCGCCCCATTATATGTGATATTTCCTCCATTAGTGATAGTTTGATTATTAAAATCAGCATTGTTCGTTAAAGTTAGATATTTTATCGTAGTGCTCGCCCATTAAATGTTTTACTTCCTGTTATGGTTTGGTCTGTTGATAGTTTTACATTTTGCCCGTCCAATGTGTCCGCATACCCTTTTGTCGCTCCGTCTGTTGATAATGTCGGAGTTCCAAGGTTGGCTATTTTACTACTATTACAATCTAGCCCAGAAGCATTTACCCAACCGACAATCGTCCCGTCAATAATAAAACTTATTTTTTTCGCAGAAATTTCAAAGTTGTAATATGTTGCAGTTTTCATATCCAAACTAGCAATTGACCCGATATTACTGGTAGAATTGAAAACGATAAATGTGCCCTTTGTTGTTGAATTGATTGAATTTCCCGTTATTTCAACACCACTGCTATATGTCTTAATTCCTGCTATGGTTTGGTTTCCTGTTAGTTTCACATTTTGCCCGTCTAATGTATCCACATAACTTTTGTTTGCTCCGTCCGTTGTTGCTGATGGTGTGGCTAAGTTCGTTATTTTGTTGTTATTTAAAGATAGTGTAGTGCCAGTTGCGGTTATAATTACATTATTGCCTGAATATAACTCTACATACGAACCAGTTATTTGTATCGGATACCAAGTCGCTGTCGCTGTCTTTTGTGCGGCAATCATTCCTATTTTTGTATCAAAGGCTATACCGATGCCGTCAAAAGTAGTAGGATTGGACGAACCACTTACTTCTAAAACTGATGTAAATTTTTTATTCCCTGCTATGGTTTGGTCTCCTGTTAGTTTAACAACCGAAGTGTCAAGAGTAGAAACATCCACACCATCAACAAGATTCACATTTGTTATGCTTTGACTTTTCATATCAATCCCCGCACTAGCATTTATTATGTTGCTGAATGTTTTGGTTCCTGCTATGGTTTGGCCTCCTGTTAGTTTAACCACCGAAGTATCAAGGGTGGATACATCCACACCATCAACATTACCAACATTTGTAATAGCAAAACCACCCATATTTAAACTACCCGTCATAGCCGTTGTGCCGTCCTTTGCTAATTTCGTATCAGTATATGCTTTTGTTGAAGCATCGCCGTCATAGAATGGCGCTGGAAGCCCGCTAATTGCTGTCGTGCTGTTAAAATTAAAAAAATTGCACGTTAATGTTATCCCACCCCCTGTTGTTGGAGCAAAAAGTATGGACGAGCCGACAAAAGATAATGGATAGCCCGTTGCGCCGCCTGCCTCCGACGAATAGATAGAGCCCATATTATTGTTGTAATTGAAGAATAACTTGCCAGTGTTTAATGGATTTGAGTCTTTTACGGCCACATAAGTAGTAAATGTTTTGTTTCCTGTTATAGTCTGGTCTCCTGTTAGTTTAACGACAGAAGTATCAAGAGCCGAAACATCAACACCATCAACAAGATTAACATTTGTTATGCTTTGGCTTTTCATATCAATACCCGCACTAGCATTTATTATACTGCTAAATGTCTTAATTCCTCCTATGGTTTGGTCACCTGTTAGTTTTACCACAGAACTATCAAGAGCCGAAACATCAACACCATCAACATTACCAACATTTGCTACATTAAAACTTCCCATATTCAAATCTCCAAACATCATAGTGAGGCCATCCAATCTAAGAAAAGGTGAGTTTGTATTGCGCCATTGTCCTGTGCTATAAATGAGTAGTTGGTTATTTGTGGGTGTGCCTGTTATGACTACATCCGTTAATTTATCCAATTCAAAATCGCTTATATAACTTGAATTTAATGTAGCAAATGAAGTATTGCCTAGCCCATCCGGTTTTAATATTTGATTAGCCGTGCCGTCCGCTATTGGTAAGTCGTATTCGTTATTAATTGACACATAACCAGTATCAGATATCAACAAAGAAGAGTTATTATTTCGCGACGATATTGTTATGTCATCTGTCCTTGCTTGGACTGAGTTTGCTTCTATGTGGTCGCCGTATAATACTCCATCAACTTCTAAATCCTCGTCTATTATCACAGAGCCGTAATAGTGATATGCCCACGGATTTCCTAAATGGTTCATAATTTAATAGAATTATTTTATATTCAATCTTATATTATAAGATTATATATATATTTAGTCTTAAAAAATGAATATATTTGGCCGTTCGCAAGAGCAACAATCTATTGACACAAAAACAATCGCGGTCGTGGCTACCCCGACATTAACTAGAAACATCCAAAATGCGTATGTTGGTCTTGATATGCGCTCGTGGATGACTAGCTCAACATTTACAACTCTATGCACGGGCGGGTATGGTAGCAAAACAATATCAAGTTTAGGATATGGTTATTTTGTTAATGTAGCATTTCGTGGGTCTTTGAATTTACCCGCGCCGACTGGCATAGCAGCATTCCAATTTTGGTTTCATATCACAGATGGCACGAATGCATATGATTATTATACCGAAGTGCTAAATTATACAACCGCCATTGATTATAAGTCTTTTGATTGTGTGTGGCTAATCCAAAGATACGGAGTTCAAATGAATTTGACTTGGCAGATGACGTGTCCAAACCCCTCGGACACAACCAACAACCGCACTATACGAATTGTAGATAATACAACAAATGACGCTCTGGTAGCGTATGCGACTGGTGCGCCATTAACCATAGAAGTATATTATAAATCAGCGTCTGCGGAGCCTGTATCTTTCAAACCTTCATATTTCAATATTGATGTAATGCGCGACGTAGCACTAACCGCCTCTTACACATGAAACCTATCATACATATCTTTTAGTGTCGTGAGTTTGCCCTCGTGTTGAGATAAAACATCGCGGAAAACGTCTTATAATCTAACTTACCATATTTAAGAATAGGGCGTTGGTCTGGTGGTATGTGTGCGTATCTGCTTTCGTGCCATTTCTTCATATCCTCCTGTAATATGGTGCGGTCATCCACTTTCATATACAAGAAATTAAACGGGTCTTTTGATACTTTCAAATGTGCCGTTATTATTTCATAGCAACTATACCCGCCCTCGGGCGGACTTTCGCTTTGCTTTAATCGGCGTTTTCTTTTCCATAACTGGCGCAGACTCCTCTTTTGCTTCCAAAACAGGCATTTCTTTTTTCGCCAATTCTTCTCCTACGTTGGCCTTGATTTCGGTGATACCAGTTTCCTTCATATCACTTTCTTTAAAAGGCGTAAATTCTTCTGGTTCGTCAAAAGCAACGTTCTTCAATGTATCAACGGGGGGCAATGAAACTTCAACGTTATCACCCCGCGGGGGTTGTTCGGGTCGGTATTTTTCATAAAATGCGACGATATCAGTTTTAAGCGATTTGCTTGTTGGTGGTTTAATATCACTACTTAAATGAGTCCATTTTTCTATCGCATCTAAATAGTTTTGCTTAGTAGATAACATACTATATTAACTACAAGAAAAAAAAATCCGTTTTTATATATTGTTCATTCATCGTCGTCGTCGTCATCGTCAAAAGGCCATTCATTATCACCATAAATAACCTTCCATTGATTTTTACATTCTTCTAAAGTTGGCAAATCTACGTATCTAACTCGCGTGCCTGCTTCCATCGTTTTCTTCTTTTCTACCATATTGGGCATTAGTTTTTTAAGACTAGTCCAGAAACTAACACGCGAAGTGTGCGGGTCATTCGCATTTGCTTTATACACATCATACAATGCTTCTTTTGAAACTTCTCCACCAAAATGAATTTCTGGAAAGTCTTTCGTGATATATCCCAAGTTCAAGCAGTCCAACCACCACTTTCTCAACTTTGAAAGAGATTTTACTTTTTGTTCTCGTAGCCCCTTTGTAATGATTGTTTCGCGGTCGTTAAACTCGCTGAGGTCTCGTTCAAGGAGAAACTTCGCCAGTCGTTGCCTGTCAATAGACCTAATATCCGCAATCACTTTTCTCTTTTCGTCTGATTTCATGAGTGCCAGTTCATCAGACACTTCAAGGACTAGCCATCGTTGCTCAGTGGTGCCCGCTGGCACTACCCACTCTTCGTTTGAAGCAAGGACTAAGAATAACATATTTTCTAATGTTAGATTTGGTAAATATTTCTGTTTAAGAGTGAGCGTGTTTTCTGATACAAGTTTCTTAATTGTTCCCGCTCGTTCTTTATCACCACCCCATACCATTTCGTCCATAAATACTACGATTGCTTTTGCGAGTTGAGCATTGAAATCGCCTAATATTTCTCTAACGTCGGACGGCTGGAAGTAATAATCGGCACCTATTATGTCTTTGAATATTTCAAGAATAATCCCTTACCTGCTCGTTCAGTGCTCGTCAAAACCAATGATAAATGTAGTTTTTGCCACGGCTTTTGGTAAATGCTCGCAAACATATCAAGTACCTTTTTATATATGTCCTGCCTTCCCCCGCACCATCTGTTTAGGATATGTTGAAAGAATGCTTCATTTTTTTCTTTTTCCGCCGTGAAGGATTTCACGTCTTTTAATGTGTCCGCTGGGATTTCAAAATCCTTAAACAAGTTATAAAACCCTTGTTTATTATTATCAAAGTATGCCTTGGGGTCAAAGATTACGTCATTTACTTCGCGCCTTCTCGGGTGTGTAGTCCATATTTTATACAAATCAACAACATTCAATGTGGCGGGGTTTTTACATAGTGCTATCCAGTCCTCCTTTGATAACTTGGTCTTTACTCTTTTGTTTTTGAAGAATGACTCCATTGCTGACTCCGTCTTGTAGCGAAATACCTTCTTGTCTTTGGAATAAACATATTCTTCAATTATGGCGGGCTTCGCCAAGTTAGCAAAAGTGTATGAATTATTCATCCAAGCCAAAGCAGTGTCTATCAACTCTTTGAATTTTTCTAAACTATTACATTCGCTGGCAAGTCGGCGCAGGTCATCAATCGTGTTGATATTACGGACGATCGGGGGCGATAATTCGTGAATTTTCTGGCCTTTACCCTCGCAACTGCTATCATGGCAGTAGAAATACAGCCCGTCTCTTCTCCATACTACATAGCAATTATCGCTTTTATTTTCTTCTCCGTTTATAATACATAATCGTGTCCCTATGGTTTTTAAAACAAACATTCTCTGCTTTATTTCAACAATTTCTACATTTGGTAATTTGCGGAGTATGATTTCGCGTATTTCATCCAATGTAATATGTTGATATCGCTTCAAAGTTGTATATTCGGGGATTTTGACTTCGTAAAATGTATTGTCATCGGGCGCATAATCAGATAATCATCTATTTCTACATCTTGTAGCAGTTTCAGGGTGTTGGTTTTTGTGGTGTATGAATACGGAAGCAAAACGCGGTCGCTGTCCTCTTTATGAGAGTAGATAGTGCGAAAAGCCCTGTTTTTGTTATAGACGGAGATATCAAGTATGGTTCGTAATTCAATATTCTTGTCGGCTCGTTCAAATGTGAAGCAAAGGTCGGGATAATCTTTTTCAATCACCACTTCCACATATTTCCAAAACTCTTTTTGTGTTTCGCAGTTTTTGAATACCAAGCCGTTATCGTAAGAAAAATGGCACGACATTTTACCATTCTTGCTTGCGTCCAAGTATTTGGCTTTTTTGGGATTATACTTCAAACCCATATTGCAAATACGTTTTCCATAAGCGTGTTCCACCGCTCATACATTTTTTCTCGTGTGATTGATAATTCATCGCCATCAATGTCGGCAAACATTCGTTGGGGTTTGTTTTCCATTAATACTTCATAGTATTGCTTTTGGTCATCGGGCGTGCTTTCAATCAATTCAATGAAATCCTCTTGGCATGGCATAGTGGCAAATTGTTTATTTCCCCACTTGATAAGAACCGCATCTTGTGGTTTATCTCTCAGTGCTTCTTCTTGTTTGTAATACCATTGGTTATTGGTCAGTGTCGGTGCGGTCATGCTATATAGTCGCTCGGATAATTTTATAAAAATAAATTAATTATTCTATATATCCGTATATCCATGTATATCATATTGTCCTTAATAGGTAATTAGGATTTTTTATATATCGTTATAACAAAAAAAACAACTTGTTTCTTTTCTTACTTATTCAAGCAACCACAGGGAATAAATCCTTTGTATTGTCCGCAATCTTCGCAATACTTCAAACTATTTATTAAGCAGGCTTTGTGATAATACTTGTCTCTGTTCGGATACTTCTCCACAATCTTTTTTGGAATTGCCCTATTGCTATCACAATAACAACAAAATTTAATTTTTGGATTGTCAAGAGTGCGGATGAGCAATGACAGGTCTTCGTTCATTTTATCGTTCTTAAACCGCTTGATACATTCAGAGCCCAGCACCATTTCGCTCCCGTTTTTTACATTTTTTACAATGTAATTCTTTGTAATCTCGTGTGAGCAACAACAATATTGTTCTTCCCCTTTTTCTATACTTTCCATAAGTTTCCAGTCGGCCGTGTTCCACTTTCCATCGGGTGATAGAAATGAAACAGCATTGACTAGATTTAGAAAATAACTTCCATTCACGTAATCTAAATGAAGTTGTAAGTCTTCATACGTCCAATACGATCGGCGGTGAGAAGTGTCCATGGTTTATATAATAGTGTATATATTTTTATATATAAAATAAATTATATATTGTTTAACATACTATTACGAAAAGCCCTTAATTCAAGTAATTCTGCTTTTTGTTTTTCGTATTTCTCCTTTCACATTAATTTTATCCTTTCTTGGTTCTTATAATAGTATGCTTTCGCATTTTCCCTATTCTTATCAGGATGAGCCTTCAAAAATGCTTTCGCCCTTTCCCTTCTCCGTTGAACGATTTCTTCCTTAGTGAATTGAGGTGTCCTCGGCATTATATATATAATTATATTATTTTAATTATTTTAAATAGAAAATCCACCCGCGCTTAAAATCGTCTCTGTTTCCACTTGGACACTTGAGAGTGCTATTAAGCACACAAGGGCGACGAATTCGTTTTAGTATTAATGAAGGCCGAGGTGGCCAAGTCCAACCTTTTTTTTTAGAAACTTTATAAAGTCTATAGACAAAAGGGACAGGGAAAAAATTTTACTTTTTTTAAATAAAAGGTCGGACAGGTTGGACAATAAAAAAAATGTGTAATACGAAGAAGAATTATATATAAAAATATTGAAATTTAACGATAAAAAAGTGTCCAACCTCTAAAAATCAGGGTCGGACACGGCCAACCCTTGGGTTGGCCACCAACAGGAGAAGGTATTTTCACTCGCCTGCTCTTATATTCCATCTCTTTGTTTGCTGTATCGTTGCTCTTTGTGTGTTTTTCCCCCAATCCCCCCGTTTGTGGTGTGATCATTTATGTATTCTC
>WBZZ01004270.1:5000-15000 GCA_019918135.1 Paulinella micropora | reverse complement strand
CCATGCCAACCAAAAAGCCAAAACCTGTCAACTTTGATGCGAAGCTTCCCATGCCTCGTCCCAAGCCTTCAGGTCAGGCTTGGAGAAAGTGAAACTTCGGAGTTGGGACAAAAACAAAAAGAGGACTAAGAGGAAAAGCGTCTGCTTGAGCATTGAGGGGGACTGTTGAAAAGAA
The DNA here is from genome assembly GCA_019918135.1 of Paulinella micropora. NCBI lineage: Eukaryota > Cercozoa > Imbricatea > Euglyphida > Paulinellidae > Paulinella > Paulinella micropora. The sequence continues at coordinate 14,825 of WBZZ01004270.1, read as the reverse complement.
ATCAAGCATCAGAAACGAGAAGCGGTAGCAGAGGAACGAAAAGCATCCACCGTCTATGGCACTGAGGCACACAGGCGTTGTTTTTGTTTCCCCTGACACAGCTGAGGGTCACACTCAAGGCAATCACCCCCCCAAGGACTTGTCCTCAGTTTTCGAAGAGAATGCACAGAAAGCACTGACTGTGACAAGAGCAGTTCGATCTTAGGGGGTGGTGAGCAGACTCCAAAACTGCCACCAATCTCTATCCCTTCGGATTTGGAGTTAGTATCCGTTTTCACGGGGACGATGCAAGGGACAACATAATGTGTGACATGCACAAAAACAGAGATGTCGTGTGCCAAAACTCAGAAAGGAATCCCAAGTTAAGCCAAAAACCATGAGTGTTGAGGAGGCGGAGGATAGCAAAGGCGAAGGCGATTGTTGGGCAGCTTTTGGGGGAGGCCCGTGGTTTCACTGATGCAGAGGTGCAGGAGTTCACGCTCCAGTACACGAACCTGAGCGAGCAGTTACTGTTCAAGCCTGGCGATGACCAGCAGGCTAAGATCGCCACGCAAACGTTGCTGCATATGGATTGCAACGTGATGTCCGACCAGCAGGTGACCAATCTGCTGCGGGCAAGTCAGCACCCTTGATTAACGGGGGCTCTCTCTCTCTCTCTGCTCTGTTCTAATGTTCTTTTTTTGTTTTTGTTTTTGTAGTTGTTGGATAATAATATTACTAGAAGTGGCCGTTACACTTTTTAGACGGGAATATATTATCGTTCAACCGCTAGGCCGGACAAAGGGAATTGGCTCCGCTAGTCTCAGGCTCCCACATTTTGCCACCATCTTTGATCCTTATTTATATAAGCTCACAAGATTGGGTTACTGTTGATTGAATTGGTTGACTAAAAGGACTCATGATAGGCATCAATAAATATAATATATTTTTTCATAACCGAACCGGTAAAAGTGGAGTCCCATACCTGTTTTCTTTTGCGCCAATTCAAGCAACCAGCCCACAAACCCTAGTGATTCTTTGCAAAGTATAACTAAGGCCCCTGGAGAGGATATATTGCACGAGATTGATAATAGGGGAATATAGAGGGAGGAGGCGTGTGTGTTCTGCCGAGGGGAAGTGTCTAGTCACCGCCGTGACCGTCACTCGAGATAATTTTTTCACATGTTATATATCCCGGTTTGGTTCGGCTGGTCTAGATCTTGACTCGACTTCTCGCGCACCCTGGCGAGGGCACGCTCGAGGGGGAGAGGGGATTATGCCGGCCCATCCGGTATATAATGGCATTACTCTATGTTAAGTTCCGGTCTGTTCGGTTATCCTTGGCTTGGAGAGTACGGAGTCCCTTCTACGTTAGGTATTCCTCATTCTACAAATCGTTAGATAGTTGTTATGTTATTAAATATTGAGTCACTGCAACACACATACACATACACACACACACACAAATACGCATACACACACACACACACACACGCGCGCGCACACACACACACACACACACACACACAGACACACACACACACACACACACACACTAAGGAAGAAACGATAAGCGATGAGCGAAGAAGAGCTCTGGGGGCAAGTTCGGGTCACGGGTTGCAGTAGTGGGACTCCAGGGGTTATAGTGGGACTCCAGTGCAATTTTTATCTCTGCTATGATTTCTCATAGTAGGCGGCCTGGTCGTGCAGGCGTGTCGTATCCCGAACCCTGATCAGGGCAAGGATGCAGATTTGACTGTTAGAAATAGTTATTTACTAAGTTAATAATACAGTGGTTTACCGGATCACGAGCCCTGACCGTGCTCACCTCTTTGCAAAGTTTGAATACTAGGCCCGCTGGTTTAGGAGTAGGGTAAGGGCTTGGTTTACGGTAATGGCTATGATCGCCAGGGCATGTGAGCTGTGCTCACGACGTAAGTTTTTGAGGCAAGTTTTTGCCACGGTGGAGGGAAATCTTTAACCTATTCTCCTCATGCCGCACAGGCTCCCGGCTTGACTAACCGGGGGAACTAGTAAAATCACTGAGGAACTAGTAATATACTATCAGTAACAAAATCAGTCAAACTTATTTCCATCCTACCAGTAATCTCTCACCTACGGTGCGGAAAATTTCCCCTTTTACAAAAGCAATTTCCCTTTTTACCCATATCAACTCGTAATTTTCTCACTTTGACCGTACTACCAACGTTTCCATTTTAACACAACCACATCCATAACCACACAACAAAACCAACCGAAACTAGTCTTGCAACAGGACTTCCGCCTCACAACCTTCGAATTCGTCGTGAGCATACCGCACAAATCTTGGCAACTAAGCACACACCAAAAACCCGTTACCCTTACCTTACCCTTATCCTCAAACTCAAACTTAAACTTGCACTTACTTAACCTTTGGCAAAGGGGTGAGCACGGTCACTCGAGGTCTGGTAAACCCCTGTTATTAAAGAACTATTTTTGAAAGTTACATCTGCATCCTTGTCCCTCCTCAGGTTCGGGATTCGACACGTCTGGCCTCCCAGACCGCCTACGATGAGCAATCATCGCAGAGACAAGCCTTCAAGAACTGGCAACGACTCAAGCAACTACAACTCTGGAACCCAGTCTCAACGACATCGGGACTCCTACCGTCGAAGAAGTAGGTCAGCCCCACCATACCGCAGAAGGAGATCAGAATCACCACACCGCACCTACCAGCAACGATCTAGCCAACAGCACAGCAACAGATCTGACTACAATCCACGTCGAGCACGTAGTCCCACTCGAAGCCTCCAAAGCTCACACTCAGGAAAAAGACGGTCACCATCCCCAAACACAGCAAAACGCAATCTACCCAACTATGAACAACGTCTACGTGGGGACAGACAGCAAGATCGACACCAATCGGCTTCGCATCAAAGCTCTAAACACAGCTACGAACCTGACTCCACTCACTCACCGCAAAAATATGAACAAAACACCACTCGCCCTCGCTCTCCCAACCCCTATCAAAAGAGTATGGACAGACTCAGAGCAGAAAGAGAACGAGAAAAAGAACAAAAAAAGTTGCAGCAACAGAGACAGCCAAGACAAAGAAACAAACAAGCAGTCCCACCCCTGCACTTTGATCGGCTAATCACCCTAGATGTGTATCATACTACACTGCTCATGGAATTCACTAACGGGCAAGCTCGTGATTGGAAGTACAACTTACTTTCCCGTAGTCAGAAAGTAGAGCTGGGAGCGGAAGGCCAAGAGATGAAAGACAAACAAGGCATCGATGCCTGGATAAACACCCCTCCCTCAAGAACCAAACCACGCCTACCACTCCTTATCCCTTTCCTTTTATGGTGGAGCACACCGTTCTTTCATTGAAACTCTCCTCTCGCAGATTGAAGACAAGTCACCTAACCGGACGAAGCAAGAAGCACTAAGCAAGGCAATGATCGAAGCAACCTGAAGACCCAGACCTGGGATGCATCTCTTTCGAAGGCATGATCCATCTACTCACCAGAAATGGATACTGGTCTTGGAAACTAGCTGCACATTTATACGACTGTCTATACGTCGCCCATACGTCCCCTGAGAGGGAACCGGGAACCAACGAAGGTGAGGCCCTATCTGCAACCGAAATTATGCACCACTCTTATTTCTCCAAAATCTCAAGCCTCTGATTTGAAACAATGAGGAAGTCTGTCGAGCAACAACGCAACCACTGGCGAATGGGAAACACACTCAACGACTGCCTCGCTAATGCACTCCTCTCCATGCTCGACTACATTCACTCACACTATGACGATGCCAAATGCATCCTCCAAAACTATCGCCGAATCCCTCTCAACCCCATGGCACAACGGAAACAACAGCAAACGAATGAATCTGAACTCCCAACCACAGTCGAACGGAGACCTGCACCAGTTGTACTAAGACTCAAGCAGACCATCACCAAGTCTGAAACGGAAAAACAAGTCAAGAAAGCCAAAACAGACTCTACCACCGATCCGTCTGCGTCTACTACGAAGCAACCACATCTGGACGATTCTTCTGAGAGCAAACAAGAAGCAAGGTCGCAACCGACAAAGAATACCCTGACCCTGGACGACGACGAATCTCAAAATAGCTCCTCCTCAGGGTTCTCGCCAACATTATCCCAAAACCTAAACTACCCCACTCATAACTACTTTACAACCAGCCCTCACTATAAAACTACTACAAATAACTCTTTCTTCTCCTTTGACAGTAGCTCGCGCTCAACTACCCCGCAGAACATTCAACCGCCCAAACTACCGACATCAGACGCAGGAGAGCCAACGGAGGAAACAGAAAGCATGTCTTTGGAAGAAGAGGAAGTCTATGTGGATCACTCTTCGGTCCCCCATACTCGCTTACGCAACCCCCATGCCCTACTAGTCCCACCCAGACCACTCCCTCTGACAAAGGTCTCAGCTTACTACACCACTAATGATCCACTTAGCGATGATGACCCACAAGAAAGAGGAAATGATGCTTTACTATTCCGTGCACTAGGCCTTGACCCAAGACCAACCCACCTCCAGCTCTCTCGCAAACAAGCTCGGCTCCAAGCGAGGTCCATACCCAATCCAGTTGATCTCTCTAGCTTACCTGTATCCCGACTTGTAGCTCGACGCCAGGCGAATGCAGCATCAACTACAGCAAACGTGGCAAGCTCTGCATCATCGTCATCATCGTCATCGTCATCGTCATCGTCATCATCATCAGTATCCTCAACTGCCCCGCCCTCTACGAACGCGAACAAAACAAACCAGAAATTTGGCACCGATGAGCAACAACATGCTTTCCTAACGTTCCTAGACAACATGCCTGCCATCACCAACCTTCTCACTCAAGCACAAGAAATAGTAGCAGCGTCACAGGCCATCTCTGGAGCTAACAACAATCCTCCCAATTCCACTGCAGCTAACACAACTCCCGCAGGACCCACTACAACGCTCGTTTCGTCTTAGTGAGATGTGATTCCCGTGTCGCACCCCTTCGTCAGAACACTTCGGAAGATTCACCGGCAGCAGCAGCAGCAGCAGCAGTTCCTCGTCGAAGACGCAAGAGACAGCATCCCCAGCGCTCGAGACTGGAGACCTGACCAAGTCCAAGGATGTCCCTGAGGAGTCGACAAAGCAACAGCAGCAGACTCCCCCCGCCCCTGCCAAGGACAACCCGGATGGAGATATCCCACCGATAGCAAAGCAAAACGTAGTCAAACCTCAGCACCCAATCGAGGCCAACACGAGCAATCCTATGCATCTGGTCGAAGAGAAAGAAAACACTGAAAAACTGGAACAGAAGGAAAAGAAAGACCCAGAACAACAGACAGAACAACCGAAATCTGCCTCCAAAGACGTGACCCCGGCCAAAGCCGCTCTCTCTCCTACACTACGCTCAAGCAGAAGACCAGGCAAGAAAGGAGAGAAAAACGCGAAAAAAGTCAGCCTAGGGATGTCTGGAGTGTTTTCGCTGGATCGAGGAATCTCTACGCACTCTCCGCAAGCTCAACAACAGAGTACGTAACCTAGTTAAACTATCTGGATGGATCTACGCTGAGAACCAGCAGCACTCCACAACGATATCCACTAACTTCGCAATCGCCCGACGACTATTATATTCCGACAACTCAACACACAAATCCTAAACTCAAGACTAGCCCTAACCCATTCAAAAAGAATAAAATGGTCAGCGTATACACCTCTCATGAAAACAATACACTATATGCTAGTCGCAGCCCTAATATTTAACAACACTGACCCTGCCCTCCGTCGCTTTAAATCCGATGCTCTGCCTACTGTAACGACAAAACAGAGCCGCATTTCCATTTGACATCCCTGACCCTGGCCGCATGCAAGTCATCTATGGTATCGTGGCACCCGGAACTACACGCAGCTCCATTGGCGAGTCCTTCCAATGGGAAAAGCGGATGAAATCTGAACTAAGAGGAATGCGCAACTTCAGCGACTCACGACACTGCGACCCAGGACAGACGCGCTTACTTGCCTATGGCCATAAACTAGGAATGCACCGTTTTACGTCTATACCGCTGCTCCTGATGGGTACACTACCAAACTCGGACACCAAAATGGAACAGAACTCAGCACGAACTAACCGACGACGCATGGAAGCGAAGTTCATCGCCTGGCTAAAACCAACGCTAAACATGAAACGCACAGCTTATCCCTCAATCACCTTTCGACACACGGACCTCCCAAAACCATTCTCCCGCAACCGCACAGTCTTCCCGCATGAAGTCTGCCGCTACGACAAACCGCACAGATGTAACATGCAATGTAGAAGCCTGACAAACGCCCAGCGACATACCAGCAACCTTACCTACTGGGAAGCCACTCCAACGCAAGGTACCTCTCTGATACGTCACTCCATCTCTGCCATTTGCTATGACCTCAACCCGGGCACTGTATTCCACCTCAGAAAACATGGAAATGGTTCTGGACTAAACGACTGGGACTATACCTCAAGATTCTATGGAACCTCCAAAATCCATGAAGGTTCCCAGATTTCCCCATACCAACCATACGTACTGCTACGCTCAGCTACCGCTCGCCACTTCCTGGCAAAACCTGAAACCTCTTGCTTAATCCGTCTTCCAACTCGGGCGCCATTCTGGAACAAACGAGTGACCTACGTGTTGAACTCATTGCCTACCATCCCTACCGCTGGATCAAACACTTAAGAACAGCAACAGCCTACCAGGCACTACGAATATGGCAACAAGCGCAAAGTATCGAAAATCATCGAACAAAACTCTATGCTTGCAATGTACTCTCCCATCACCTAAGGAAGAAGCATCCCCTCATCCTTTCCAACAAAACCTTTACCATGCAGGTGAACGACAGAATGTGCATCAACAGAAGATCTCTGAGAGCCATACAAGAGCAAATTCTACGCGTCTTCCTCTCCGATAGAAATATCCGGAAGACTACCCCCTCCCTATGCAAAATCAGCTACAAACGACCGGGCTCAATCGCATCAAGACTCATCAATGCCCCACGACACCTTGCAAAGTTCAAACTCCAACCACACACCATGAGACAACCAGCTTGCACCTGCAAAACTTGGCCGAAACGCTTATTTTCATCACACGCCTCATTCCGACTAGCAACAGCACAGGGAGTCATAGGACGCGTAGGCAAACTAAGTGCAGCTACGATACCACACCCAACACCGGGCTTCATCCTCAAGTCTCTCCTGGGCTCCACCATCTCCTTCGTAAAAAGAATCCAAACGGCCCTACGCCTACCGACAATTGACTTCGAACGGAAACAAACGCAATCAAATGCAGAACTAGACACGTCGGATGAAGATAAACTCGACTGCAAAGCCTGGATCAACCTACTCTACGCCATGGCTGAAGCACTACACCTCCTCAGTCGTCTTATCGATACCTATAAAAACCTCAGCGAAACCTGCCCAAAACCACCACCGAACTCCGTTTCTGAGAAAGATGCTAGCTTGGTCCAAATATATCTATCCCGCATGGTGGTCCAAGCACTGGACAAGAACAACAATCAACTATGGGCGGAATGCCCAGTCCTCACTTGGGAACGCATTCAGAAAGAAGTAATCAAGGCGCCCTCTTTTATGCCTGTATCAACAAATCGCAAAGAACTACTGCATGCCTACCGCACTGATTTCCAACAACACAACCTTCAACGCTTTGGATCCCTTAGAACTCGAAAAATATCAACCCACTCCACAACGCTCTTACCGAAAAACAAAGACCCTGTGAACAAAACCAGACTTATCTGCAATCAAGCCCGTTCACCATGGCGCTCAATCCTACGCAGAGTTGGTAAAGTCCTAAGTTTCCTAATCCTTGAATTCTCTCGTCGTGTCCGCACCTTCAACCTCAACAGGCTAGATGAAATCCGATCCCATCTCCATCGTGCATACAAAACTTTCTCGAACCTCAATGCAACAGAGGACTCGAAACGAACTGTTAGAGTTTTCCAATTTGACGTAAGCAAATGTTCACATGGCTGGCCCAATCCAGCACCATCCAATCTCTACGCTTTGCCCTTGCGTACATCACCTTCCAACCCCCGCAAAGTCGAAACTGGAAACCCGTCGTCTACATCTCCAAGACCCGCAAGGAAAATGGAAAGTATGATGTCGGATGGAATCGAAGCTACGCTCCGCACGACTATTTTGCCTTCACCTTTGACGACATCATCAACATTGTATCCCTAGACTTTGCACACTCTCATTTCACTCTTGGAGACGCTGTCTTTGTCGAAAAAGACGGATACCCGATCGGCGGATACCTCTCCTCACCCCTGGCACAAATGAAATGTATGCGCGATGAGGCAGTCCTTATTCGCACCCTTCTAAGCACATCCTTCGCAAAACAAACCTATGGCATACGCCAAATCGACGACCTCCTACTACTCATAGTTGCCAATTGGAACAATGAACTAGAAGCCAATGAAGCCCACAAACTACTGCAAACAATACGTGACTCTGGCACAACTATCGAATCCCCATCACACCCCCACGCCTATACGGGGGGCCTTGAACTGGAAGAAAATACTCCAACGCAAAAAGACGCTGCCTTCATTGTGGATTTCGCAGGGGTATCGATCCAACTACACCAAGACCCGACTCGAGGCTTCAGTATGCGACCACTCTTCAAGAACGGGAAGGATATGATGACCCACAACCAGCAACCAATACCACGCCTTCCACCCTACTCCCATTACATCAACCGTACGATACTCCATGGCACCCTGGTCGGAATGCTAGCTAACTTCGCACGCCAAACCACTTCCCAAGACCTTCTCTCTCGGCAACACTACAACTTATGGTGGAGATTCCCTACCCGAGCTCTATCTGGAAAGCTGCCCTTGATCAAATATACTTCCTCTGCCCTGACGAATGGAGGGACCTGGCCATCATCATACGCACCTTCGCTTGCTTACCGACCAATGGCAATTCCTACGCAACTCCTTTCCACAAGCTACAGATACATGGTGACCCTACAAACAAATATAAAACCATGCACTAGCCCGATTAACCTTCTTACAAATCCGCAAGTTACTAACACATCTCAAATATTCCACTCTTATCCTTAACCTATTCTCCTCATGCCGCACAGGCTCCCGGCTTGACTAACCGGGGGAACTAGTAAAATCACTGAGGAACTAGTAATATACTATCAGTAACAAAATCAGTCAAACTTATTTCCACCCTACCAGTAATCTCTCACCTACGGTGCACCGGAAAATTTCCCCTTTTACAAAAGCAATTTCCCTTTTTACCCATATCAACTCGTAATTTTCTCACTTTGACCGTACTACCAACGTTTCCATTTTAACACAACCACATCCATAACCACACAACAAAACCAACCGAAACTAGTCTTGCAACAGGACTTCCGCCTCACAACCTTCGAATTCGTCGTGAGCATACCGCACAAATTTTGGCAACTAAGCACACACCAAAAACCCTTGACCCTTACCTTACCCTTACCCTCAAACTCAAACTTAAACTTGCATTTACTTAACCTTTGGCAAAGGGGTGAGCACGGTCACTCGAGATCTGGTAAACCCCTGTTATTAAAGAACTATTCTTGAAAAATGAAGTAAGTCAGCCAGTCAAAACATCATTCACGATAGATATGGGGGAAAAAAGGATGTTGACAGAGCAAGTCCAAACCGGCGTCAAATATTATCTGAGATACAAACCACTGTAAACTTATGATAGGTTGCCACGGTAAGAGGTTTAACTTATGAAGATTCTTCTAGGTTGGGTATTGGAGTAGTGGTATAGCCTGGTTCCTTGCGAAATTATTAGTATATAAAAGTA